>JAQGAO010000125.1:0-47001 GCA_034697705.1 Ommatoiulus sabulosus | reverse complement strand
TTAAAAAATTGGATGTTAAAACACGTTAACATGTTAAAACATGTGTTTGTGTTCTATTATTGTTACACTTTGTGTTTAATGAACGCATTTTTGGTGTTCCAGAAAGCTGTAATTGACTTACAGTGTATGAAATGCATTTAGATTGAGAAAAAAATTCATTTCTAAACACATTGCGAAATACATTCCAATTTACATGTACCTTGCAAAATATATTTCAATTTGCCTTGCAAAATGCATTAGGAATATATTTCATTAAGCATTCCAAAATGTCTCGCAAATGTATTTCATAAAGCACTCCAAAATGTCTCGCAAATGTATTTCATAAAGCACTCCAAAATGACTCGCAAATATATTTCGTAATGCATTCTAAAATGTATCGCAAATATATTTCGTAATGCATTCCAAAATGTATCGCAAATATATTTCGTAATGCATTCCAAAATGTCTCGCAAATATATTTCATAATACATTTCAAAATACATATACAAATACATGTCGATTTTGAAATGGTTTTTTGAAACGCATTTTGAGATTCATTTAAAATTATTTCAAAATACGTCTGAAATGCCATTCTTTTCAATATGGGCGCACGGAATCTGCACGAGGTGATACCCCTCGACCAAACGATCCATGGAGAGTCGGTCAACGTGTATGAAAAGGCACGAGTGGATACGTCATGGCAGTGATGAAAATGCGTCGAAATTGGCTCATGTATTCGTGAATAGAGAAGAGGAGAGGATAAAAAAGGGTTAAAAAAGAAAGGAAGCGTGAATCGGGATTTCAAGGGTTTTAAAAGGAGGTTGAAAAAGCGATGAAATAATTAGGATGGCGATGAGTTGCTTCTTCTAATGTACACACTCCACGCATTCGTTGATATGATCGGATGCAAAAAAATGATGTTACGAAATTTTTGATCTTCTTTCTCTCTTTCTAGTTTCAATTTGATATTGAATGTGTCGTATAATCGGTTCTCATCATTTCTTGTGGTAGTTATTTCCATGGCCGCCTCCGCGGTGTCCACCGCGATAGTCCTCCTTCCAATAACTTAAATCTAGCGAAGGTATGCTGGGATGGTCGCAAGGCACTCGCTCGTTTCTGCCAAAAAAAAAAAAATGCAAGTTTAAGAAATAATCGATCATTGAATCGACCAGGAGCCGGCCATTGAAAGTCACTCACCCAGGTCCGTAGGCACGCATGATGTACGGCTGTATTGTGTAAATGCCGTACATGTTGTCGCAAATTACCCTGGCCAGGGTCACCTTGCGAATGGCTTCCAATTGATCTGAAAAAAAAATTAGGGAAAATGAGCTTATTAAGTCATTCGAAAAATGTAAGTTTTGCAGGTTTACTGCGACTTTTTGGTAATTAAGGAACACATTTGAAATGCATGTACATGTAAGGCAGGTTTCTGAAAGTACTGCATGCAAGCAATGCATGAAATTTTTTTTTTTTTTTTTTTTTTTTTACAAATTTAGATTGATCAACATGATCATAGCGTCGTGCCGTCCTCTGTTAACTATACTGTATAGTAGTGGATGTTAGGATAAGTAGCTTTGCCTACCTGCAGGGCCGTAGCAACGGTCGAGGGTGCCAGGGTCGGGCTATATATACACCCGGGTGCCGAGGGTAAGGGGGCGCCAAAAAGTATAAAAAAAGCTAAAGGTTGTCCTGTAAATTTGAAGTTTTCCCCCCGATATTCCAAATTTAACATTTTCAATGGTCAATGTTACAAAATATTACAGGTTTTTATCGGTCAACACCGTATTTCAACAATTTCAACATTTTCATTGACCAATTTTGCACAGTTTTCAAATGTCTTACAGACAAATTTTGTAGTTTCCAAACATCTTACAGGCCAATTTTGGAAAATTTGAAGTAAACAATTTCTTATCCTTGTGCAAATTTTCCATAATTTAGTAGTTTTATATACATTATTTCAAAATACAGTATAGCTCCAAAAATCACGCTATACAGGGTGTTTCAGCGCTATGTTGCCAAACGCTGTGGGCATGTAGAGGGTATTATACTGAACATATTTAGTATAGGAACCTGGGGGTGCCGACGCCATTTAAAAAAGTTATGAATTGTGTAATTTCCTAAATGTTTAACATGGGAGTCAACGGAGGTGCCCCTTGCGCATAGCTTCCCGCATAGCACCATCGGTTCTATACCCTATAGGTTCCTATACTAAACATGTTCAGCTTACTACCCTCTACATGCCCACAACGTTTGGCAACATAGCGCTGAAACACCCTGTATATATAGATTATATTGGGAAAAAAGGCAATATATGCGCATGTATTGGACACCTTTCAACCTTAAAATCTTTTAAAATTTTCATTTTTCGACGTAGCTATATGGTGGTCATTCTCTGTACGAGCCGTTGTCGTAATATCTTTCTAGCTTTAATGCTAGAAGAAAATTGCTTTTTCTGCGGGATTTTTTTCATCCGAACCGTTCTACGTATGCATATTTGATGGAATACACGAAAAGGAGGTGACGTCATGTATCTCGATGGAAATCCATCATGTAAGATTTTTGCATAACACCTCGCATTTTGCTTAAAGCTCATGGCTTAGCGTTAGGTGCATAAAGCCTTCCAAAACCCAGCACGGTCTAGCTTTAGCTTCCGTTGCATTTATTATGCGAGCGAAAAAATCTCGGTTTTCGTAGCAGCGAGGAAATTCACAGCGTTGCCTATCTTATATCAAATATCGACATCATAACGCAACAACGGTCATTCGAATGACAGTGATGGATGATACGGCGTTTAAGGATAAAAATGCCATCTAACCAACTTTATCGAAGATTTTTTTTTCTTTTCTTTTATGCCAGACCAATGTGCATATATTTACAATTGCTCAGTCTACGTTTTTATACAATGTGAAATGGCGCGTTGAACGAAATCGTGGTTTTTGCAACGGTGGAAGCAGTCGTGCTGCCAACTCTGCAAGTTTGTTTTTCGGACCCATAATGCTAATCTATTGCCAAGATGCTGGTGGTATGGCGTGCCTGCACTTCCTCTTAATATGAATGTGCAAACAAACACGTTGAACGCATCATCCGCTTTCCTTCATGAATTTAACACGGTTCAATGCCAGCGATCTCCCGCTTCCCAAGATTATTATGTTTACAGAAAATATTTTCTTTGGTAGGCCTCGTTCACTGTTGTTTTTGTCGGAATCTTCTTAAATAATTTACGTCGAATTTGTTTTTAATTTTTGTACATGTACTTAGTCATTTTACCATTTTAGAAATTTCGGGTTCCCATTGACATTAGTAAAACTTGAAACGTGTTAATTATAGCCAATCTTGATTGTTTGCTCAAGTTTGCAGTTCTAGGATCTCCATAAAAATGATTTGCATCGATAGGAGGTAATTTGTCGGTAGCAGTTTTTTCGATGAATATGAAATGATGGTACTTTTTTTTTCTATTTGCTCATCGAAGTTTGAATATTACGTATTCCGCACGGCGCCTATACGTCTAGTTGTAAAAGTGAATTGCATTTAAATAATAAGCGCACTGAATGCATAAACTAAGCTTTTTTATGCTGATAAAAACTGCTGAACTAAACGTCATTTCGGTTCCCCGGAGTCGACTAAATCCAATAACCTTAGCTTCTGTGCCATTTCTCGTTCTGTATTCAGGGGTTATATGACTCCCATATTGATTACATTATATAGAATGTGCTATGGAAGGTGCTTCCCATAGCTATGGGGAATTATTTTAGGTCGGAGGAGCTATCCGTGTCATTCACCTGGATTTCACAAAAGCTTTTTCTGTCATGTCGTGCTATTTCTACCTGCTTTTTTAGAACTTATTCCGATAGGTTTGTTGTGTTTTTTATTATTATTCAAACATATATTCGATAGACATGCTGTTTTTAAAATTCAATAAACGGCGCTCTACAGTATATTCGGCTGACTGTCGTCATTATCGTAGAAAGGGAATTTACCAGATGCATGTACATGCACTGCATGCAATTGTGCCGCTCGTAGTATATACATTGTACTGTACAATGTGACACGATACATGGGCAAGGTTAGCACCATCGCCTCGTGTCCTCTTTAACTTACATTTTCACTACTATATAGATTTGCTTATGGATAATGATTGAGGAGAAAATAATTGGTCTGCATTTAGAGAATGCACGAGAATTTGCATTTTGTTATTAAATTTCTGAAAGGTATATCTGTTTTGAATGCGAGTCATTATCCTTAGAAAGTGCCCTAAGACAAAGTGCAGGTTCTCTATTATAACTTGTGCGGAAGATTGAATAACCCCCTTATGAAGTTAGAATATTGATTTTTTTTGCTAATGGCAACTTCATTGTTATTTTTATGGTGAAAAAAATCGTCTTGCATTGCCTGCAGAAAAAAATTCTAATTGTGCTGCATTATGCTCTTGCCCAGTTTTTTTTTGACATTGCATTGCATATTTATAGATCACAAAGCATAAGGGGTTCGATAGGATTTCTATGGCTGCCCCAGATATACTTTACGTTTGAGGAATAGGATCAAAACATGATTGGAAACAACAAGTCAAATAAACATGTACAGAACGAAAGCTCATATGACTTTTTTCTAGTTATTACATATTGTTTAAGACTCCCAATTTGTTTAAAGGATCAGTTTGAACATGCTTCTGTTTATTAATTAGTAACAAACATTCTCATGACATAAGTCCAAACACGGAAATAATAAGCCTTACGTTTCGATTCGTATATTTGAAATATTCCTTTGATTTTTATTTATCAGTTCTTTAAACCTTTCACTTTCACTTTTCGTAGTGATTATTATTTCACTTTTAATTTTATGATTATAAATTAAAGTATTTTTTAGACGCCAAATGGGAGTATTTTTAAGTTTATACTCTATAGTCGCGAAGATGCTTCATCTTCATATATTATTGCATCTTATAAAAGTTTTGATCAAAGCAAGAACAATAATGTGATTTCTATTTTTGTTTCATACTAACACGCTTATATCGACAATCTAGTTCTGCATACAATATGCATTAATGCGTTTATTTGGATTTCTTTGGTTGTTCGTTTATTTATGTATATTTGGCTGTAGGCTACATTATAAGAAACTTTCTTGACATTTCACAGTATTTTTACTGCTAATCAGTTAAGTGGCCTGACAATCTGCCCGAACACGTCGTCGCTATTTTTGAAACATCTAAAGACATTTGCATATAACTACGTAATAATATAATATGAATGATGGTTAACAATTTAATGTACGTTTCAAATTTCGCTTGCAAATTTCAAAAATTGTTCGCATCACGTTTTGGCCCATTCATCACAGCTTCTCGCGTTATTGTTAATGCAGAAACGTGTCAAATAATTGCCACCAAAGCTGTCGCGGAGCAGCATTAATGCAAATGTCGGTCACCTATCGCAGGGTAACTTGTTTTCGCTCGAGCAGTTATTCAACTGAATTTGCATCGCAGTCAAATTCGAGTAAAAATTGATTTAACAAATTGCTCTAGTGGCAAATACTGCCTTTCATTTTTGTTAATGCGACTGAAAGCACCAGCTTGGAATCAAACGAAATGGAAAATGGCACTGCACCTTGGATATACATTTGTTAAATCCGCTCATTTATTCGCGAAATTCTAAAGCCCGTAATAATCACTAGCAGACAATTGAAAGGTATACTATTTCTTGGATGAACTATCTTTGCCATCCTGAGTCCTCCGAATACATCCAATAACATTCAACAAGACGTACAATTATCATATATTTGTACTTGAGCGTACTTTCAATTGTATTATCCCTCACCAGCTTGTGAACACAGATATCCGTATTTACTAATGGCGTATTCCAATCGTCCAAAAAATCTGCACCGGTGTAGGTTACAAGGTGAGGCATAAGTCTGTAAAGTCTTGTTGCGCCTGCTGCCTGCAATATAGTCGATTAAACAGACTTAGGGTACGTTCACAACGAGCTTTAAAGTCAATCATTTATGGCTTTTTTTTTCGCAGTGTCACTTTGTGGTAAGCGTCTGCAATACCACACTAAGCGACACTTTTTTAAAGCCACCTTAAAAAGCTGGCTTTAAAGCTAGTTGTGAACGTACCCATATGCCTCACCTTTAACCTACACCAGTTAATTTAGTTATTGTTTTATTGTCGTGTCACAAGCTATGTTCTTAGTTCATGCTATAAGTTTTTACATTGTGTCCTGTTCGTTTTTCATTCATAGAGCTTGAATAAAGGCACATTGTGCCGAAACGTCGCTAATTTGTGGCAATTTTGGTCGTTGACATCGTTCTTTATAAATTAATTTTTACCGACCACGTGAAGATGTCGAACTTAACCTACACCGGTGCAGATTTTTTGGACGATTGGAATACGCCATAACAGCGACATAATTGGCGACAGTACGGTCATTGAGTTCCATTTTTGCGGGTATATTATAAAATACACTAAAGGTTTTCTTACCTATTTAGACTCGTCTTGCTCTGCATTTTCTATTATCAAAGAAAAGCGAACGCCGAACGGCAACGTGAAAAACTTTGGTATTAATAGCTGCTTCCTCGCGTTAGCCAAAATCGAACGTTCGAATCGCAATATGGCTACTCGCGTTCCAATCTACCGACGCGTCATGTCGTATTGAAAATACGTTAATCAAGCATTTCGTCTCCTCGTTCTTAAACCTTTCGGGAAAAGAATTCAACTCAACATCGTAACGATTGTACTCGCCTGGAAGACGGTATTCGTTGGTATTTTTAATGATATCGGTAAGTATAATTAGTCGAAAATTACGTCGAAAAAAAGCGGCTTCACTTTCTCGCTTATCTAACGTTAATCAATTTGATACCGACCTGGACTCCTAAGATGGCGGCAATTTTCAAGATTCTCGTCCTCTGATTGGTCGGTAGTTTCATAATACAATCATAGCTTACGTAAAAAGGTTGTAATACCGAGTAACTATGAAGAAAAAGTAGCCTTCCAGTGGCTTTATTTCTATGATGCGCCCATCCCATAGCTTTTTCAACCAATCAGGATGCAGAATGGAGATAGTCTCAATAGAAACGTAAGTTTAATGTGCAAATGGTACTATGGCGCTTCTATAAGGAGGGAAGGGAATTGACTAGCTGTATAGAATGTCCATGGCTGCACAAGATCAACATATAGTTTGAGGAATAGGAACTAGAAAAAATTGTAAAAATAAACAAAAGTTGCTTTCTATGGAATGAATATCCATTTTTAAAGGATAAAAAAGTTTCATTTAATATAAATAACCATTTTTTCTTGAAGTGGAGCGAGATGTATTCATCTCTATTGATTGTTAAGTTAATTTGAACGAGGATGACGAACTGGGAAACACGGCCAGTTTAACAATAAACTGGTCATGTGTAGATGAAGTCTCGTAATTCTTAAGAAAGTTATGAAAAACACCAGCTTTGAACCAACTATACGTTTAATATCTAAAGAATTTTTGGTATAATTATATCAGAACCTGGGACCGGAACGCATTTTTTATTTTTGCATTAATTCCAACCCTGTTCAACATATTAGAATTAAAGTTACTAACAAGTTTTTTGGAATGCATCATGTTCATTAATCGGTATTTTCCTAATGTAAATAAGTTTTACTAGTTATCTTAGCAAATAATAAGAAAGCGCCTTTTTATTTCAAATACAAACAAAAGTATTTTCATTGTAAACGGGAGTTTATCCAAAATACGTGCACGTTTTTAGGTTCATTTGAAAATATTGCAAATATGCACGGAGCACGTCTCTGTATGTATTAAACTTAATAGATGACGGTTCGAGCGCATTTCTAAGATGCTATACATCTGCAATTATCTTTCTACTGCGTGCATATGGCATTCATTGCTATTGAGTTATGGACTAGCGCTTTTCTCGGCATTACACGAATGAGGTTTGTTGTTTCCGTGAGCTATGTTGGGTATCATTAAGTCTCGGTTTTAGGATCTTCGCCATTTCCCAGCGTGCGAAAGACTTAATTTTCCTACAGGTTTAAGCTGATTATTTACAACAATTGTGACACCAACTTTATGCAAAATTATGGCACACGAATCGATGCCAATTTGCTCAACCTACAAGAAATCTGGCTGCTGCAATAAATTAATTATGCATTTATCCGTGAATAGCGTGAATGCAATTCATCACTGCGTGTGTCCTCCATTATATTCCCTTACTGCCATTTTATGAATTATGATTTGTAGGTGGAGTTGCCTATGCCAGACACAGTTATCATAGCTGCAATTATCAGTCGGATCCGGCTCTTTCAGAAATTAATGCCACAATGCACCTCCCAGCGGTGGCCACAAAAATATCGCTAAAATTGGCCGTGATAAATAACTGCGCAAAGTAGGCAAATTTGCATTTGCTCCCTTCAAGTTCTATCCCCCCTCATATTTCGTGAGATATCAATGCTGGCACTGATCCCACTCTTGGTGCGTGGTGCTAAATATTGCGGATAAAAGACAATTATAAAACACCAATATATGCTGTATGTATGTGTGCGATAAATTTGTTAGAATCATTAATAAATGGTCGTTTAAGCTGTCATGTACTGTAAAGGGCATAAAATCACCATCTTCATACATCCTCAAAATCCTGATGCATCGCAGAATGCTGATGTGTGAGAGAGCTTTAATAAGCCCGGAGGATGCCAATGGACTCGTAAACGAGCCATAAATCGACATTTTTGGCGTTACTCTAGCTCTCAAAATAAAACTTCTGGACTCGCCATGGTAGTGAGGGTAGCCCGCAGGGAGGGCTAATCTAATTATTACTGGACTTTCTTGGAACGTGATGCATTACGAAGTAATCATTTCAATAGGCACATTTCCTGTACTATAGTGTTGTCGTTTGTAAAGCTGCGAATTCTCTTTACTAGGCTATACAGTATATTTGGAGTATCGTTTCTAGAAGAATTCGTGGATGATACGAATTTGAGAAGCTATTTGTTCCAGTCAATGCGATCAAGTTGTCCGTTTAAAAAAGTCGTTGGTCACGCGGTTTGTCGATCATCGTCTTCCATTCATTCTGAACTGTTATTAAAAATGACACTATCTCGTTGCAGTAACACATTTTGATGTCAATTAACGCCAATGTTAGACACGTTCCGAGATAATTGCTCACTGAAAAAGTGTTCATTTGACCGAGTTGTTTTTTTTTCATATAGGCGGAGGTCATTGGAGGACTGCCATGACATCGTGTTAGGCTCATTTTTGAAAACAAAATTTGGTATTTATTACACCTGCCAGCGTGGCGTTAATGATAACAAATGGTCGCATTTATGAAATGAGTTGGAGTTACTCATCAATTTAACGGAGAGGAATTTGATCGCCTAAATGGAAGATCCGCGGTTCATTTTGGCAAGTTCGCGAAAGTTTGGAGAGGACGTGGGTATCGAATGAGATGGAAATACGATTGAGTCGCGCGGGGCTTTTGATTTACTGCCAACTGAGAAAGCTACTGAAAGAAAACTAAGGGATAGGGTGCCAAACTTAAAAAAAAAAAAAGAAAAAAAAATGCTGGGCTCCGCGTGAATGAGAGCAGCGTGATAGCGATGATTTTTTCATGTAAATGCCGGTGACACCGACCAATTTATCAAATGCAAACGACGCATTTTTTTAATGTCTTTGCAGTGGTGCAGCAATACTACGAAGTCCAAGTGTACGACGAGTTTGTCATCGTTGGCAATACCGCCGTGCTCAAGTGCAACATCCCGACGTTCGTCAAGGATTACGTCACCGTTGCGGAATGGATGAAGAGCGGTGGCACCATCATTCACTCCAGTCCTCTCGGAGGTACGTGCATTTTTCTCCAAATTTGAATGTGACGTTGCACGACCGAAACGTGAGATTTCAATAAACTCGATTGTAGCTGTAGCGTGCGGCCGTGTCATTGTCGAGAGAAGTAGCGCGGAAACATCCGCAGAGACGCCAGCTTTATCATGTTTTTCTACACAATATCGGATCTGTCTTTCACAAACGCGATAAAACTGAAATGGAAATGCCTTTATTTCTCCTCGGGGAGGATTATTCATATCCACCCGATAGGACACCTAATAATTCATGAGACACGCTACTGTGTATGGCTGGCGCTGGAATCGGTCATTTACTTCCAAAAATAAAAACGACCGCGGCTAGCTTCGCTAATACGTGTAAATATCATTTGATACATTTTCAAAATATGTTTTGGAAATTTGAATAAATTTTTTCTAATAGCGAATATGCACGTACAGGTACATGTATATACAATTTAGTACAAGTGCCCATAAATGACACGGCCACTCGAGAAAGTTGAACTTAAAAATGCTCGCTTGTTTTAAAAAACCTTATTTTGCGATTCACTTTCGCTCTAAATGTTAAAGGTGAAGAAAAAGTGGTTTGGGTACACCTCAACAAATAATAGCAAAATTAATTTGTCTGCATTAATGCATTTATAATTTTACTTTACAAATTGTACAAACGCAAGGTCGTATACAGTATAGTCATTTGAATATGCTACACGTGTATATGGGTTACTTTTACCATTCATTGAATTTTCCATGAATATCCATAAAAACATATCCTTCCTATTTTCCACTAAGTAAATAATAAAGTTGTTAATGACGATTTAACATGCATGTCATTGTACAGTACATACATTATATATCTCAAATTATATATTTAATACAACGTAAATCTGATACAAATTTGTTCGGCTCTATGCATGTAATGCAGGTTTCTCCTTGTTTATGCTATAGGTACAGTATGTAAAGTGTAGAGCATGTGAGTTAGGTTGAACCCAATTTGTTGAAACGAGCATTAATCACGATTTTTCGGCATGTAGATATAATTTATGATCGCCCCCTTTCAATGATTTCCATAATGCAGTGATAGGCCTACTGTGGAATTTTAATAACGCATTTTATGACTGCCATTTACAATTTAAAACTGCGAGAAATTTTTTGGAGGGAATTAGGGCAATTAATTTCGTCGCAGTTTACCTCTTCGCAGGAAGCCACTCTGCTAAATTACTCAATGGAAAGCAGTTATAAATTAACATTTTTTTAAGTCGGTGCTTAGGGAGGG
Source organism: Ommatoiulus sabulosus (assembly GCA_034697705.1). Taxonomy (NCBI): domain Eukaryota; kingdom Metazoa; phylum Arthropoda; class Diplopoda; order Julida; family Julidae; genus Ommatoiulus; species Ommatoiulus sabulosus. Next base: position 35,938 of record JAQGAO010000125.1, on the reverse strand, counting down.
ATGCAAATGGGAAATGCAAAGCGTATAAGCTGAAAATAGTGGGTATTATATCTAGAAAAACATCCAGCCACTTTCTCATCCACTACATTGAATGAGCTTATGTTGATTTTTGGTTTAAAAAAAATTATTTAGCATTATTGATCGCATTTGGCCTATAAAAAGCCTTAAATAAAACGTTGAGCTACTGCATTTTAATCTGTCAGCAACTGCATGCGGTATGCGGAAGGAATGGTATCAAATGCGCCGCCACGCATTATCCTACATTCTGCACAATAAAATATCTTTTTTATCCACGTTTTCTGCGACAATTTATCGCAAATAAAAGCAATGAGGAAACCCAATATGTCTGCCAAAGATTTGTGTGCATCCCCATGCAAAACAAAAAGCTTAAGAGTTGAGGATCAAATTTTTTTTCAAATGTTTATTTAGTGTCGTTCCATTTTGTTGCTGAATCAATAAACGCAAATTCATATTAACGGTGGAATACTTTATGAAATACAAGCTTCGTATTTTAATTTTAGTTTAATCGAGTTGCTGCTGTCATGGAATAACGTGCTTATAGGTAAACTCACCACTATAATCAGGATGCATTTGAGCATTACTTTGAATTATGGATATGCAAATTGTTGTTTACGACATATAAGTTAAATTCTGAACAAATGATGTATGTTGACGTCAGCAAACGTTTGCTTCCAACAAGGCCTAGCTGTTTTTTCACCCATTCAGAAATGGTCGTATTTTCAGCCCCTCCTTCTTTCGCCAACTGACCAAAACATCAGCCGTCAGACCGAGTCTCATCGAGGTGATAAAGACAGACACAAAAGTTTTTTACTCTTAAAACCATCTTTTTCTATATACATTATTTGATCTTATGAAATTAAGGTTAAATCCGCCGCTCCCTCAACCCCTCGTGTAGGGAGGGTGGAGCACGTCTTCATCGCATACGTGCTTCGTGCATATGGCTCCTGGAACTGTAAAAAAGTTAATAAAATTGTCATCTCATTGCTCTTATCTCCATTATGGGGCTATATGAAAATCTAGTAAGTGTGACGTTGATGGCCCGTTTTGTAGCTGATGGAGCTCGTTTCATGCTAAGCACGTTGCACCAATAGCAGAAGACAATGGCCAGATGAGATCGTCAGTTTCATGGTTTGACCACAATTGCGTCAGAAATCCTCATGACCAAGCTGCATAAAAGCTGATCAGCACTTTTAGACGATCACTTTCGTCAGGGACCTCGTTGCAATATCAACTTTTCTTTTTCCTTACACACGTTTTCTTTTAATGTCCTTAACTTGCTTTTTTTTCTCACTCTCTCTCTCTAGGCAACCGTTACATCTTAACGTCGTCTGGAGACCTCTACATCTACCAAGTGGAGAATTCCGACAGTTCGGAGACTTATCGCTGTAAAACCATTCACAGGCTCTCTGGGGAGCAACGACTTAGTTCACCAGCCCGAATTATTGTTTCAGGTAAGTTGGTCCCTATGGGCCGAGCACCGCCAATATTTAGGCAAAAGTGATTGGGATTATACGAGGACAAAACCCGATTGGTTCGCTGAAAAGCTTTTTCCGTTTAAATTAATGCAACAGAGTGCCCACTTTGCTGATTTAGAACGATTGAAGAGGTGGAGCTAGGTAACTAGAGTAGCTATTACTTCCACGATAGTCTTCCGAAAAAAATTCATGAATGACTCGAAATTGATCACATCCTATTGCTCTCAATTCATAGCTATCTTTGGAATTTCGTGAAGAATGTTGTGCTAAAATTGATAAACTGAGACACGTTATCTAAAATATAGTACATCGATAGTTGTTGTTTTACATTTAAAGTAAGTTTATTTATTTTAAAATATTCAGAATTTCCAGGAAAATAAGGAAATTCTGTTTTGTTTCGTCAAATGTGTCCGTCAAAATTTCCATATTGAGTGGCTGCTGTAATTCATTCCTTCTTAAATTGCACGGAAGTCATTTTCAAAAGATTGCTTACCCAAAGACTCTTATATTTTACAGTAACCAAATTAATCCCATTTTCTTACTATTGATTTGAACCGCATAACCTAGCTTTATATTGCGAGCGTCTGTTCGGCGAGCACTCAAACGTTTATATGTTGTTTTTTTTGTGTGCAAAGAATTGTATCTTTCTTGAGATGCGCACCTAGAGTGTGTTAATTCTCTCGGCATGCAAATATTTGGAAACAGGTAAAATGACTTCCGCAATACCATCCTTGCGAGGCATGCAAGAATGAACGAGAAAGTGGAGCGTACTGGTGGATTACAGACTTCGCTATAGCATGCCCCAAATTATTTTACAAGATTACATTTTAGCGCTGCGTGGCTAATAATTTGCACATTACCCACGCACCATTAATTATTTCTATAATGCAAGCGCGAGTATTCATTCCTCCAAGCATGTAGTAATTAGGATTTAGGCGAAATTGTGTTGCCAAATTGAGAGAAAAATATTACTGTCAGGCTACTCGGTACTTGGGTGTCTGCTTTATAAACTTTATCAGAGAGCCAATTATGTCTTTGTACGGTATTTTTAATTACGAGTATAATATATTTCCGAATTACTATATACTGTATCGAGAAAGACGCTGTTGAGATCTGTTCGGGATATACGAGTGGTTTGAGACACCATGTACGTAGACTTTAGTTACCTTATTTCTGGAATACTTCTGCTCTAAGCAATAGTTTTTAAAATCATTACCGCGAGTAGCCTACATACTCATTTCACTTATTGACAAATGATAAATGCATTTGGATATTTGCCATTTAGATAACCTGAATGATCACGACAATTTCGCAGCCCGTAAACTAATTTTGAAAGAATATTTCAGGTTTTGGAAAACAAATGTCTGGCATTTGCTCTTTAAAAAAGGGTAAAATTCATTTAAGGATATTTTTAAGGATTCGTCAAAACTGCGGAAAAAGAGAACAGATCATCTATTTTGTGTATTTTTTCAAAACTGCTCTTTGTAAAATAGTTCCGAGGATAAATGGAACACGAATGGTTAAATCCCAATTTCAGATGACTAGTTTCTTCGTTTTTATATTTGAAATAAAGATCGCATCGTAGACATCTGCTTGCAGTGAACCGAATATATGAATAATAAACTTCATAAATCTTTTTTTTTCGAGAAAGCCTATTATTAAAGCAGCAGCATGCCAACACAATTTTAGTCTCCTTCTATTGATTGACTCCCAACTATTCTTAGAGGCAATATATTAGTTGCTCCAGACCTTGCTAATTCGAGCGTTTGCTAATTACGCTTGAAATGATATCCTACACTGCATTTATGCTTGATTTATTTTTTCCCTTCAATATATTATAAGTTCATTTTCTTGCCATTAATTTCAGAGAGCATATTTTTGCGACTCTGTATTCGCTGAAAATTAATTGCCTTTAACGATAGCGTACTTCTGAAATATACCATAATAGATGTTACTGCTAGATAGTTGCTGTCATTTCATTCTGAGTTCGAAAATATTAATGAGAAACTTATATTACAATTAATGGATTTATTTTTACAGCACATGGTAATGATCTAAAATTTAGTGTTAAAAAATGGTGCAAACTATATACACAATAAGCAAATTTGTTTTACACAAATTATTCGGAAATCATAAAATATGTTATAAACGTTTAATATAATAATGTCTATTATTATTAATATTGTATGCATCTTAAATATTTAATCATAGTTCATTACATTATATCGCGCTAACTGTTAATCCTTTGTCACGTAAAAATGTACTCCAAAACTTGATTTTTAAATTGCTTTTTTCAATTTGGGTTTAGTCACTTTATACAGTATATCTACATTGTTATGTAAAACGTTTATTTAAATTTAACATTCGCAGCCTGCAAAGCACCACTACTTTACTCAGTAGTATTGACCCACGCGAGCTTATTTGTATTCCCCTGCACTGTTTTTTTCAGTGACAACAAGTTTTACGGTGAAAAGATAAATTCTGAATCCCAAATTGTATTCAATTGGTTCATTTCATCAATAAGAGCGCAGTATCAAATCGTGAAAGAAGCCCTTAATGCAATTGGTAAGCAGCTGCCCAAACACGTTCAACGGATTTTCCCTTCAAAGTGAAATGCTGGAACAAATTTGATTTTTTTTCCACCATCTATGCAGTGTTGGCCAAATTGGTATTGATTTTTCTTAAATAACTGTAATCTGCAGCGTTTTTTACTCTGTCTTGATGACCACTTTCACCGTCTTTTTATCGCCTATTTCTGCGATATTCTTTTTTCTCCTTTAGATTCATGGCTAGTGTTGTGTTCGGAATTTTTTATTTCTCCCTTGTTTGGGATTGATTTTGGCAACATAATTTAATCAGTCGGTGTATTTTCTTATTTTTAGACCCAAAGAGCAGTGTCCCACCCAGAATAACCCATAGCACCCCAGTAATCCAAAGTCAGCAAGGGAAAAGCGTTGAAATGCCTTGCGCCGCACAAGGACAGCCAACACCAACGTTCAGGTAAATATTAATTTTGTTTTAAATATATTTTGTAATGCATGTATATCGATTGTTTTAATCAGTAGGTGATGTTGTTTTACAATGGGTGGCATTTTATATCGGAAATGTGCGTGTGATATTTTCTGTCAGAATCCATTTTGAGTATACTGTTCTCCGAATTACTTTAATTGTTAATTATTAAAAAAAGTATCAATTCGCATAGTCCACATCTTAGGAACGCATATGTTTACAATATTCCAGGAATACTGATTATTTTAGTCCATAAATATCCTTCATGTTTTGACATCATGGTTAAAAAGTTTTCATTATGATTTCTGCTAATTCGCAATATGTGTTCACTTATAACGATAAGTATAGCAAATCTCTCCTTAAATCGTCTCTTATCTTTAATATTGCTAGACACGTTTTTGACATTAATTATGTCTGTTGATATATCAAGAGCTAGAAGAAACCACAGTTTATAAATGGGTACGAGTAAGAATAAGTATGCGAGAATACGCGAGATTAATGCCAAGAATTAAGCTTTCCAGACATGCCAGCATTTGGACTCAATTGATAAACTACTGTAATCTCAGACACAACTTAAGTTTAAAGTTTTAGTTCGCTTAATAGATAACGTTGATTTAACAAAGATGAACGTTAAAGATACGCCGTAAATAAGAGATGAAGGAAATTTATTTACGATTTTTGAATACCACTGTTAATTTACAGTAACAGATCTGGTCGCTGAATGCACGACTAAGATTGAAATTATTATTGTAACACATGACAGTCGTTGTTCATTTTGTGGTTGTTATAACATGTATTTTTTATAAATGAGCGGATGTATTTTAAAATGATGACTGACTATAAGCTTTCGTTATCTTAAAAAGCCAAATTTTCATTTTAAGAAATTCAGTTATTTTCATTTAAAATTTTGAATATACACAACATTTACTTTAAATTAGCCAACTTTTTTTTTAATGTAACATATGTTAATATGTTAATTATACGAAGATGCATGTGAAATTATAAAAACAGATAGATCATATCATTGGCCTTTTGTTCTATCCAATACGATTGCACCATAGCCTAATTACTAGTTTTGAATAAAAAAACAAAATGTCAGATTTTTGCTTCGTACAAACGTTGTTTATGATCTACTATGTCATGCCTTATTAAATTAATGATCTTTGCGTTTCTACGCCGTATTTTGTCTAACTAATTGGTATTGAAGCTTGAATATAAAAGCTGTGCTATTGCCTAGAGAGGAATTTGAATAATTAAACACGATGAGTTTTCATGAAAAATGCCCTCGCGCTTGGGGACCATTGCAGACCCAGAGCTAATTTAGGTAAAATTTTAGTTATATCAGTCATGTTTAATTAGATTCTTAACTTTTAAAATTTCGATTTAAATGTACACTGTATAAATGTTGGCGTTTGTAGATGCATCTTTTGCGTCAGGAGATAACTGAAATCGGTGAAAAAATTCATTGCTCCATACAAAATGTTTGCATTGAGATATTTTAATATTGAAGTTATGCATATATATGCATTATACTGTATTTTATACACTGTTTATAGTTAAATATACAGACATACTACTTTGTCAAGGTACTCATTACTTAAACACCGTTTTGATTGATCACCATATAACGTTAGAAACCGTCCAGAAATTTGTGCAGACTTGGGCGTACATTTTAGCCCAATAATTAGTGATGTTTTAAGAATCTAATCTAGCAATTAACTGGAAGTTAGGAAATTATGTGGTATTGAGGGTATTCAATTACGTAATTCCATACAACAACAAAAAAACGAATTTTGAATGTGTAATCTCTATTATACCTATAGCTAGAATTTTGCAGAGTTTAATTTTTGCATTACAGATATGTATTTCACGCGTTGCAGTTCCCAATTATTAATTGTCGATTCCTTTTGTACACCCAAAATTAATTTTAGCCAGCGTTTTGTTCATGTATTTTATCATTGAAATAACTTAAAATAAAAATTCTGTTACTTTATTATCTCGTAATGAATTCATCCGCTCAACGACTAATGAGAATTATCAACTAGATCGAATGTCACGTCGAATTAAACGTGACATTAAAAAAACTATAAGATTGGATGATTAATTATTTTATAAGAGATTTTGTCGTTAAATATAAAACAGTTAGGAGACCTACTATAGATAAAAGTATTTGTGCCTTTCCATTGAGAATAAGGCGTTAAATGTATATTTCCAGATGGACGAAAGACGAAGGCAGAGAGAGTCGTCCAATTCAAATGAGCAAGAGGTTCAAACAAATATACGGGATATTAATAATTGACAATGTGCAAATTACTGACAGCGGCACGTATCTGTGCGTCGCCTCGAATAATATAGGAGAGGAGAAATCTGAAACCGTCTTGAAAGTTACAGGTAAATTCAATTACGGCTGCAATTTAATAAAGTGCTGATGCAAATTACCATAATTGTTCATTATTAATGAGCTGAGAATGCGAAGAGATGAAAATCAGTTTGCATTTTTAGAAGGAAATCTACGCCGCGCAAAAAAGGCCGGCAATATATATGCACAAGTTTTTTTTTAAAGAAAATAAGATGACAATTTCCGGTACACTTATGAATATTTGTTCGATGTTATAGCAATTGACTTCATATCCTCTGACAATTAGTTTAAACGTATTTTTTATGAATAATTATGTAATCACGAATTTACATATATTACATTTTGTACGAAATTATGTTCTAAATTATGAAGTTGATTGATATTTTTCTATACTTGGTTTCAAAATTGACTTTTTCAAAGTACTACCTTTCAAGGTCCATTAAATGCGCTTCCACATCAGGGATTGATGGATTTAACGTGGATTGTTCAACGTACCTTTACTTTGACAAATTTATTTGAGTGAAGTTAATTATGAATGACTGTCCATTACGAACACTTTTGTGTCCGTTGACGTTTTTGCCCTGATTTTGAGACAGTGATTCTTCCTTTTTTCAGCACCACTCTCAGTAAAACTTGAACCCGCCGAGGTTTCTTTAGACGTCGGCAAATCAACGACGTTAAATTGCGTCGTAAATGGCTATCCAATTACAGAGGTGACCTGGACTAAAGATGGACAACCGCTAAAAGTGAATGACCGATTGCGTCTTCTAACGCAATATATACTCAGGATTGAAACGGTTCAGAGGGAAGACAAAGGAATGTACCAATGTTTTGCCAGAAATAGTGACGACGAGGCCCAAGGAAGTGCCGAATTAAAACTGGGAGGTATGTAGCTTATACTTTACACCATCTTATACCTAAGGAACGGAAGTGACAGGTAGTTCCTCCGTGGCGACAGAGCATCGATCTAGAAGAAAGCAGATCTGAAATTGCATATCGGAGAATAAACAAACAAAATACTCAACAGGTGGCATTGTCTGCCTTCATGCAATAACGACCCCAAGTGTTCAGCTCGACAACTCATGCTATTTATTTACAGCGAGGCATTTAAGTTTGTTACCCACGAGTTTCTCCAGTTATTCGCCAGTTTCGAATAATGCAACAAATTTACGAGATTAAATTCCATTATAGCGACAATAAAAAGTACAGTATTGCTGCTTTTGCTGGTGGCAACATGTTGAACAATGTCATTTGCTCGCAAAATGTCGTAAAACTTCCAAGAGCATCCATAAACAAATAGTATTAGAGTGCATCGCCAATCTAATAAATAAAGGCGAACTTGTTTTACCCTTATTTGATCACCCACGCTTTAACTTTATTTGCCATTTCGCTGCATTTGCACCGATGTTTTCGATGAAACATTTCAAATTTAGAGGATAACGCGGCTTCGACTGTTTGTTTTACAAATGTCAATTTCTAAACATCGCATAATATAATATCGTAAAAATAAGTCGGCGTAATTAGATTTACTTATTCCCAATTCCAAAGCAGTTGCAAGTGAAAAATCGATATAATTCATCCGCAGTCGAGTATAAAATGGAAAAATCACTAAGTGCAACGTACTGTACATGTATTTAAAATATAACGACTGAAGGCTAATACGCCATCAGAAAGATAGTGTTAATGAGGAGATTAATATTTTCGGCTTATCCATATTTGTTTCATAGTTAATGTCGAATTATTATTTGAAACGTGCCATTGAATCGTATTGCAAATTCATTTTATGAGAACATGTTGCTTATTGGCAACTGTTCAATATACTGTATACAATGTGGTATGGTGTGTGACATGCAGAAAGATGAGTAATAAAACATAAAACTACAAAACTTCCTCGGCTAAGTACTTCGCGGTATATACCAACAAAACATCATTGGAGTCAAGATGTTCCTTTGTTAGTCAAAATCTAAGTTTATCATCAAATTCTTGGCAACAGTCTGGAATTTGGCATCTCAGCTATGGCAAATCAATAAATGCAGGATTGATGAAATTAGCTACACTACCGGTACTCAGCAGTTTACGTCCCTGCACGTAGATATAAATGTAAATATACTGTATATGTATAGATTAAACCCCGCCTGGCGGCACTTGCGCTTACAGGCGGAGCTTAATCTAAAATACAATGCTACGTAGTCTCCTGAGCATCCTGAGTACCGCTATTATGTTTCGTATTTCTATTTCGTAAGGATGCAGTGAGGTCGAAACAAACACAGTAGATCTATCTGTCTAAAAACATCCTCTCTAAAACATTTTTTAAGATTTTAATATTATTAACTAAAAACAGTAAAAACAAATATTATTTGACCATTTCTTTTTTCATTCAATATTTTGCTAAAAACAACTATACATATGGTAGCACTTGTATCTTATTGGTTCCATATAGAACGCGTCTTTTTAAACGGTTTTGCTGACCATGGTCAATAATGATACTCCTTGCTACTGATCAGCTAATGTATACAGCACGAACGTAGCTGTAAGTTGCCATGGACATAGCTTTATTTTACTAATATACAACAACGCGACCAGGTGGCGCGGTGGCGCTAGCTCCACGCAACGAAATGTCATGCATTTGATGTCCAAATTGTACAATATTTACTTCATATTGGCAGGCACCAACTTTCTGGTTTAAAACTAATCTCGAAAAATGTGCTTTTTTAATCATGTTGGCGATATTACTTTCATTTATGTTTAAGACTACACATTTATAAAAAAAAAATCATTCTCTTTCTCAGCGTGGTTTTTAATCAGACAGCGGTTTAATCAAGAGCTGCATTACACTCTTAAAATACTCAAATGCTGGCTAATATTTCACAGACACTCTTTTGATAATTCCGCGTAGGAAGTTTGCGGAAATTCGTGCCTATAGACGTTCCAGATTTCGTTTAACCTGGAATGTTTTGACGGTTCTTTTATACCAAAAAAGTAAAATATATAATATATATATATATTATATTATATATATTTCTATTGATTTATTTCTTCGATTTCGAGAATGGAAACATTCGCGTGTTCTTACAGAAAAAAGTAGGTTTCGAGGAAGTTGGCGATAGACTCCTGTATTTCAAAAGCACGCTGACTTTATCAGCTAATGTTTAAATTCAGCGACGCTTGCTATAAATTATGGCATTTCAATTGAATTATATATATATATGGTGAATGCGTCTCGCAGTTTTACAATACCGAAATGTGGGGAAACTTGTACGGATTTCTTGACAAAAGTCGCCAACGATAACGTCTTAGCCAATGCTAAAACCTCGATAAATATATTTGTGGTATAGTAATATGGGTTTTTTGCCAATGTTGATGAATTAATCATGCAGGGTGTCACAGAAAGTTTATAGGCCTACCATTATGATGAATGATGAGTAATGTGCAGCTTTATATCTTTATAACGCTCAACCATTTTTTTTATCAAATTCATCGTTCCTCACATTGAAATGACGACTTTTACGATTTAATTCTATTAAGTGATTTGCAAGATTCTTGACAGAGTTTGCCTTGATTTCATGTGGCACCATTTTTGTAAAAGCAGTTTTTACAACTTATCTCATAAACTGGTAAACACGTAGGCGTTTTTTTTTTTAATATTTTTGATTTTGCATTCCTTTATCAGAATTCTTTGCACAACGAGTCTCTACGTTTGACAAAACATCACTTGCCATTGACATGTTAGCTTTTTGTTAAAATTTATTTATTTAGATTTGTTTAGATTGTTTAAACTGATCGAATCTTTCAACATGAAGAAAATTTGATATAGATATAGAAACTGTAATTAATTAAAGATAGAAATGAAATGCGTGATGTTTAATGACATTATCTTTCACTCTTAGATGTGGGTCCCATGTTGCACTACATTTTCGAGGGCCGAATCCTTCATCCTGGCACAGCATTTGCTTTGCAGTGTTCAGCTTCTGGTAACCCAATACCGGACATTAAGTGGACTGTAGATGACACTACTGTTCACAGTGCGGGTTACATCCAGCTTAACAATGTGGTGGATAATGAAGGACTGAGAATCAGCTCTCTCAATCTGAGTGTAACATCTGCCAGGGATGGAGGTGAATACAAGTGCATTGCGATTAACAGAGCTGGACAAGTAGAGCATGCGGCTAGAATCGACATTTTTGGTGAGTAAGTATTTTAAATTACATACATGTGTAACAGTGTTAATCACGAAAACTCTCCGAGGCAGATTCCTTAATGTTCAATCCATTTCATTTTTATTCTAATCTGCTCGCGAGCTTTTACCCTGATAAACATTAGAGGCCATTTAAAAAGGACGTCCTCAGGTAGGGGAGGAGGAGAGATAGGTTGAGTCACGGACACAATGTGGACAGGGGGAGGGAGTGGGGTTTGACCAACTCGGACGTCCAATTAATAAAAAGAAAAATGCCAAATAAAACCAGTTCCCAAAGTAAAAGGTAAATTGAGGGAAATATTCAATAGGTGTGTTATAAATTGCTAAAGTCAGTAAACATGGTACCCTCAGTTCTGGAAAACCTGGAGGAGTCAGAGAACTGAAAAGCTCAGGGTCCATTCACAAATTTGCAAAATTTAATTTTTTCTCGAGAAAAAACTCGCAAAATGCTCAACCTTTTCCCAGGACATCTTTACAAATTTTTCCAAGTTTTACCAAGGACTAATTTGCCACATTTTCAACTGTTTTCGAGTAAAGATTTGTAAAATTTTCAACAGTTTCCGAGGATAAATTTGCAAAATTTTCCACCTTTTCAGAGTGCAAAATGTACGTTTTCCGAGATTAAAGTTTCGGACGTCCGAATGGGGGGAGGAGGATGGGTGATCCTGATAGACCGGACACAATGCGAACAGGGGGTGGTGGGAGTCCTACTTTGGGCAAATTTTACGGACGTTTTTTTAATGGAATGGTAGATTTAATAATCTACTCGGTGAAAAGATGATGACAAAAGTTCGTGAAATTGAAGCGATTTCTAGAAACACGCAGTTAACTAACATTCATGTAATCCTGAAATGACCGGTGAATTGGTGATTTGCATAACAATTACACATTTACATGTATTACATATCAGATATCTACAATGGCATTAGAGGCTCATTCAATTTCAGGATATCAAGATTCAATGAAATTTCTTTTAAAGCTTTTTTTTAAGTACATTTTTCGATTTTTCCTCGTGTATCATTGCTCGCAAGCCACCATTTTTATTTAATGCGAAGTTACGATGTTATTTGCAGTAACATCGTCTCTCATGCTTTACTTTAATAGTCGGGGGTCACTGTGACACTTTCGCGCGGTATTCCACGAATTTCATTTCCGAATTAATCTTTCATACCTGCTTCACGGAGATAAGTTTCCCAAATAGGGCACTGGCTTTGATACATAGCATAGGCTTTTTTTAACCGGCGTTTTCTGATGGAAAATCTCGCACAATTTATCTTTATAGTAGGCCTACATTAATTGTGCTGAATAGACCAACAAAATCCATCGCTGTATAATTATATTTGTATCGCTGCGAAACATCAAACTGTCACATTTAGCGAATCTCCATCTTCTTTTGTTATAAAAGCCCGATGTTATAAATTATATGCAGAGGGCGATGGACATAATCGTGAAAGTTGATCAGATTTGGCTTTGGTGGAAATTTCCTCGTGCTCGTGTGCCGTTTATTGTATTTTCATACAGAGTGTATAAAGACAATAGGTAAAGATAATTCTGGCAGCTCACACAGTTTTGAAATCACATCCAAAAATACAAATAGTATTCTGCATTACAGACACGAGCTTGAGTATTGCTGCGCAATTGTATTGGAAGGACGAGTGTGTCACTAACATGCTCACCATAATTCAGCATATTGTTTGAAGAAATCCAAGTGGTTTTTCATGGCCCATAACCCAACATGCCCTAAGTGTTAAAAGAATGCAATTCATCTTCAGCGGTATTGACGAATCCGGTGTGCACTTCTCCGGACCCCATTACGATACTTAATGAACAGTTTCGCCTTCAGTAAACCATTAGTTTATGGGTGCAGCGAAGATTAATTAACGTTTTTTATGGTGGAATATACAATCATGGAGTGTGAGACAAAAGCGAATGGAGGATTTTATCGATTTTCACTTTGGGTTTACGAAGCAGCTTCCTGCAAAGGCATCACGTTTGCGAGTCGTATTACGCCGAACTTCCTCACCACGTTTTTGTGTTGTAAATGCTTCTTTTTTTGGAAAGTTTCGAAATCCAGATGAGCTTTTGAATTTTTTGTAGAATTTTCCTATTTCCTATTATTATTATATACTGTACATGTTGCTCGCTGCCTTCTATTTTCTTGAATATCTGAGCATCTGCTTTTTTTTTAAAAAAAATCATCAGCACCAACGAAAACTTTTTAAAAAAATAAAACTTTGAGCAATGCCACAGGGAGCTGTATAACATTTCATTTTTTTCTAAAGCATACACTTTTGTTAGAAAATAAGTCTTATGCGATTATAACGAAGTTTCGTCGTATGCTAATACGTATTAATTTTTCCGCATACGGTATTTACGATGTACTGTATAGGCACGTGTACTTCAAAATACATTCCCTGCACTCGTATACGTTTAATTTAATTTAAATTTATGTTACGTGTCGTTAGTTATGTTTAATTTTCTGTGGAACCTAGATCCGTAAAATTTAAGTGCAAGTACTTATGATTTTATTGTTGTCTGAATAACGCATAATGTGATCATTACTCGTTTAACTCGTGTTTTATTAAAACTATTTACGTTGAGAAAGTTCGTTCTAATAGAGAATTACAAAATATGGATATCATTTAGCTTGTTTTTTTTTTATTTTTCGATCGCTCGACGTTTTAGCATTTTTCATATGGACATATTTTCTTTCATGTTAGATTTAGTTCTTTGATAACACATACATTTTAATGTCATCATTTTTTTTTGATTGCTAGTTATGATGATTTTCATCTTTCTGCATCATTTACATTATTCCTGGTTTCTCCGATCTGATGTGTATACAAGTATCACATGAATGTTTTCTTGTCGATGCATGTACATGTATATTTGCATGTTGTGGAAAGTCGTAAAACAAGCCTGGTATAAGTTTAACCAGTTTAAAAACCATTTGCCAGCCTCTCATTATAAAAATTATTATAAAAGTGTCAGGGTCTGACGTTGGTGAAAGATATATTGTATATGTAGCCTACAGTGTACATGCATGTTGGAATTTAAGCCAGGCAAACTCGTGAACCACTTCTTGTCCGAATGATTTTTCGGGGGCTGTTTGGGTATAAAAGGCACGTCTGAAATGATACATCAGTAATGGTGTTTGATGGGAGATTAAATGCACGGGCAACCGGAAATTAATGCTGCATCAAGGGCGATAATAAACTCGGTTCATGTACGTGTCTGGCCTAACCATGAATTTGAGCCAACTGCCAATCTCATGACGCACATTCGAGAGACCAATGTAAAGTTAGGGTTTCTGACCTGCCGCCGTTTTCCCAATTACATACATTTCATACACGATACGAGAGAGATTACCAGATTATCAAAAATGGACATTCAATATTTTTTTAACTGGACATCAAAGGTTGTCAAAGGCGTTACTAGTCCAATATCCAATATGTATCTATGGAAATAAGCGCTGGACATCAATCGTTCTGACAGGTTCGCGCGAGTTATCGCATAATATGATGCGTATTTTTACGTGACTAATTACAAATTGAAATTTATTTTTGGATAGGTTCACCTTTCATTCGACCAATGTCCGAAGTGTCAGCCGTTGCAGGAGCCAATTTGTTTCTTCCTTGTAGGGCAGCCGGTTACCCCATTTCTTCATTAAGTTGGGAAAAAGGTAATTATGAAGTTTTGTCGCTTCTGACCATGATATAGCATGTCCATAAATATTTGCCAGTGTTTATGTCCTCCTTTATCCGATTTGATTTTTTTTTCTCACACCAACTTCTCGTGAATAAGGCGTTTATATATGACATGTCGCCTTTAATTCATTTTATGGCGGGGAAGGCAATAAATTTTATTTCCTAAACATAAACACGACCCATTGCTGCAAAAACTGTCTCGCAAATGCGGTAAACGGAAATTAATACGAACAACACACGCGTTTCTGGCATGCATTACTTTCGTCGACTAGAAACGTATTAATCACGCGACATTTTAGCGTAATTTGCGCTTTTTCGTCACACGGAGACTAGGGAAACGATCTGATAGAAATTTGCATAAATCGCATTTGAGACATTCGTGGCATTGTTTTGCCAAAGAGGAATCACTGTGGAGAAATCTGGCAGCGTTTCGCAATTTGCGACCTCGATGTTTATCGTAACCTATTATTATTAATCTTGTCAAATTAGTGTAACAACGGCTGAATTACTCAGGATGGAATTTTGGAAATCAGCATGAAATGTTCCGCGATTTGTTCAGCGTTTCAGATTGAAGGACATAACGTGTTAAGGACGATGGCTATCCACATTTTCTTTAACATGGATTCCGGAATTTTCTATTTTATAAATTTTTAAACCAAATTCAAAAGCGACATTATTCAGTTGTGTCGCTTAACTGGTGGCAGAAAACGGAAACCTTCAGGGAGGGCGAATGCCGATTGGCGCGCATGTGCAATGAAAACGGAAATAAACTAACATACATGTACAGTAGCTCAAAACGTTGAAAACATATCACTAAGTATTCTTGTTATAAAATATTGATTCGACTTGTTAACGTTATATCCCTATACAATGAGTTTTAAATATTGATAGAATTATCTTGAAAGAATCATTTGTAAACTTTAGGAGATTCACAACAATATCCATGATCCAATTACAGTATGCATTGCCAGTCATCAAGACCACGCTGTCTGCTGCTAAAATCACTTTACAGCGAAATGTTATTACGAAAACTTGAAAATACAGCATGTCGTATAAAACTCGCGTTAAAAGTACGCGTTTGATGGTTGCTATACTAATATCAATTTAACGGAAGCCAACTTTGAGTAAAAAAAATGTATAAGACGTGTAGTAGGATTTTCGGAGCGTTTTCTAAAATTAAAACAAAAAAAAAGTCGTAAAAGTGAAGAGCAATTTTGGTTCTAAGTCACGTCTTAGTAATACTCTTTCCCCATTTTCGTGCAACCGAGCTGTAAAATGATGAATCCATATTCATGCGCATGCACCTCTGAAATATTCATGCGAGAGGCAAGGGTAAGAAAGATAAGTTTTCTCGTCCTTAAGACGTATCCAGCATATCTTGTCTCAGTCGTAGCCCTCGAAGGACCCTTATGTTGAATCCCTTTTCGGTAATTTTCTTCGATTTGTTCGTTTTGTAACTGATTTTTTCGCTAACTGCTATTTCTCTCGTAATGCATGGACAACTACGAACTGCTAAAACTCCCTGTATTTTGCCTACCTATGAAGTTTTATTAGCCGCCAGGGAGGAATTTTACCCTAGGACATCTCTGGTAACGATCCTTTTTCATGAATTTGAAAGTCGTGCAATCGCTTTATTGCTAAGCTTTTAGATATTCGTCTTTGGTTAATACGCCGTAGATAGATTGGGATCTACCGCACATTTTCAAGCGGCTTTAGCTATTTTCTACGAACCAAAATGACTAGCAATGCAATTGAACGGATTGTATCATAGGTGACGCTACGATCATGACAATTATTTTAAATATAGTCTGAAGCCGTTTAAATAAACTGATATTAAATTTGGTTTTAAAATTTATTATTAAATCACATCAACACCGGATTAATCCCTTACTTATTAAAAAATAACCAATGTAACGAGTCTTTAGGAAATTGTCCTCAATTAGACAATTGTTTTTTTAATTAACATTCGTTTGCCTCAACATTCCGCCTCAAGCATTTACTGTATACAGTAGATATTTTTTAAAATTCATTTTTTTCAGTTTTAGCTTCCCCAACTTACATAAAAATGCTTATTTATTCAAATATTAAACGTTTTGCACTTACGAAATATATGTACGAGTAATGAAACATATTTAAGAAAAACTATTTTTTTCTTAAATTTGTCAAATCACATGTGCATTATTTTTCTTGTATCATGACAAATTAACAGCGCTAGCCTCTAATACATCTTATTTTTCCTGGTTCCTGCAATTGTAGATGGCAATACACTTCCCATGGACCGAAGACAGATGGTCTTCCCGAATGGCACACTTCTTATTCAAAATGTGGATAGAAACCAAGATGGTGGAAAATACACTTGTATTGCAAAAAATGATAGAGGAGACGTAGCCAGACAAAATGTTATAGTTAAAGTCACTGGTATGTTAATGAGCCTACTTTAACTTAAGATTCACCAAATCGCCCAAAGACACTTTTACTTTACCAGACTTATTGCAAACTTTCTTCAAACTGTGGCTTAGTGATTTACTTAACAGTGTTTATTTTTTATAGTGCCTCCAATCATCGATCCCATGTCTTTTTCTCAAGCTCTGGTGTTCAGAGTTGGTGCCAGAGCACGTCTTCAGTGCGTTGTCAGTCAAGGGGATCTTCCTCTTACAATATCGTGGCTTAAAAATGGCAAAGATTTAGCTTCGGATTTAAGCGTGCAAGTCCGAAAGGAAGACGAGTTTTCGAGTGTATTGACTTTTTCGAGTATTTCAACGAGACATAATGGAAATTACACTTGCATCGCTACAAACTCTGGTGGGATTACGAACCTGACCACCCAGATTACGATTGAAGGTTATCATTTTTATCAGTAATACCTGTAAACTTTCGCCTTAATTTCTGATTAAAAAGAAATGGTCATCATACGTGCTATAATATTAAACGATACGTTACCAGTATTTGCAATACAGGTACTTTATTTTTCAATTTTTATCCAGTTCCCCCAAAATGGCTCCTTCAGCCTTCAGATATCGCCACAATTTCTGGCGGAAACGTTACCATCGATTGTGTGGCCGATGGATATCCAAAACCTGAGATTACCTGGAAAAAAGCGCTAGGTTTGTTAAAATTCTAAATCTTAAAACGTGTGATAAAAATCAAGCACTTGTGTATTATGTGTATTTTATAATTAAATGTGTACGATTTCATCACATGTTGTCCATTCCTAGGCAGACATACTGGAGAGTACAAAGATGCTTCTATGGGCAGTTATAGAGTGGTCATTCGTTCGAATGGCTCGCTGACCATTACGGGGGCCACTGATGATGATGAAGGACATTACTTGTGCGAAGCCAGCAATGGTATTGGTACAGGACTCAGCAAAGTAATAAATCTAAGAGTACATGGTAGGCCGTTTCTTTTTCTGTTATTATGCTTGCGCGTTCTTATTTATAAAGTAAAATTCATAAAAAAAATTGTCTTTAGCTTCAGCCTACTTCGATACCAAATATCAAAATGCAACGGCAAAGAAAAACGAAAGACTGACTCTTCATTGCGAAGCACGAGGAGATTCTCCTATATTTGTATCTTGGAGGAGAAATAACATCCCTTTGAATTTGGAATCTAGCAGCAGGTATTTTAAAAGAAACTTGTGAAATTTAAAACATGAAAAAAATCATTTTCAATTTGAATTAGTTATGCAATCTTCCAGCTTAGATTACATTTATTTACATTTATTCCACACAAAGAAATTTTCATAAAAATAATGTCCCTTTGTTGTTAAAATAATTTTCTTTATTGTTTCATAGTGCGAGTTTTATTTTTTTTTTTTAAATTTGTCTCTCCCAAATTAAATTCTACAAAAATTGTTGAAAACATCAGCTTTAAGACTGCATGCTTTAAAGAATATTTCAGAAAAGATTCTGACAAAACTCCTATCCTTTCCTTTTGATTTAGAAATTTGATAGCTCCCAGACTATCATCTTCATTGATCTCTCCATGTATTGTTGTTCGAAGTTAATCTCATATTTTACGTGCTCATGATATATGAAAAGAAAATCTGATTTCCATGACAGGTGGAAAATGAGATTGTCATCTCCACAAAAGAAATAAACACAAAGGAAATGTTATCCTGTCGTATGGACTTTTAAATATCTGCCTCTCTTCAGTGAACTTAAAAGCAAATGACGTTTTCCAACTAGCTGTATTTAATAGTAAATCTCTCCATATTGGATAAATAAATATAATGAAGCATGATACGACCGTTTAAAAATATTTTTCCCAACTTTGAGATCAGCTTGTATTGAATGTTTGATAATGAATTACCTGGTATGATTTTTGTGGTCTATGTTTGTGTGCTTTTAAAAAGAATGGTTCTGATTTTGCTAGTTAAAAGAATATCATATTGAACATGTTTACACAAGCTACCACGCATTCATCTTGTACTGCGCAGATAAAAGAATAACTAACCAGTGTTTCATTTCCGTCATGTTTCTTTGTTAGGACATTAACCTGGTTCCCCTGGTTTTTTTCTAGATTGACAAAGACTGACCGCTCGCTTCCCCATGGCCTTCTGTCTGAATTGACCATTTCAAGTGTGGAAAGGCAGGATGAAGGCTCTTATTATTGTTCAACTTGGAATTCCTACGGGAGAGATGAAAGCCTTATTCAACTTGTCATTAAAGGTTAGGCTCTCACAATGCCCTTTCATTCCTGTTTTCACAGTTGCACGTTGAAACATTTCTTTTGATTTAAATTGCCTCAACTTGTTCAAAGAACCCCCTGACTTGCCAGACAATGTGAAAATAGTGGATCATGGAGGACGAATTGTGACCCTGTCTTGGGCTCAGCCTTATAATGGTGGCAGTGTGATAACTGAATACATAGTGCAGTATAAAAGAGCTGCTGGTAACTTTAACGATTTTTATTTCTGAATTATAAACCAGAATGTTATTAATATAAAATTTATCTCAAAAAAGATGAATGGATGGCTAATCTTCCCAACGTAACAGTGACCGGCAGAAACACATCGGCTATTGTAAGAGGCCTTTTGCCTGGCACGCCTTACAGTTTCCGGGTTCTGGCCAGAAATAACGTCGGAGTAAGTCAACCTAGTAATGGGGTTGGAATTACAACTGCTGAAGAAGGTAGTTAATTAATAAATTAAAAAGATAACTATATTCCTTTGCTTGCTACGTGTGAGTTTTAATTTGATATATGTATAATATCAAGATAACACTAGGTTATTTTTTAATCCAAATGTGTTATTTAGCTCCAGCAGGACCACCAATTGCTTTAAATGCTAAACCGGGTGGAACAGATGCTATTATTTTGACGTGGAGGGTAAATCTTTCATGAAAAAAAAAATGTTCTTTCGGATGTTGTGAGAAGCATTAAAGTTAATAATTCCATGACAATACATTGTTTCCAGCCCCCACATCCTGAGCTATCTAATGGAGACATTTTGGGATACTACATTGGATACAAGGCGTACAATACATCGGAAACATATCAGTACGTTTCCATTGAAATGAATAAAGGTGCTAGCACCGAATTGCAGTTTAAACTACCTAAACTTAAGAAATTCACCAAATACATCCTCGCTGTGCAAGCTTATAACAGGATGGGAAAAGGCCCATTTTCGCAAGAAATTATGGCCTCCACTGAAGAAGATGGTAAATTCCTCGTATTATCTCAAACATTTTTTATTCTAGTTAAGATCTATATTGATCCTTTTTATGAGATGTTTTCGTTTTTATGTCAGTTCCTGAAAAACCTCCAGAACATGTACACTGCACTGGAATAAGCTCTCGGAGTATTAATGTGAGTTGGAGTCCACCGAATAAGCAACATCAACACGGCATTATTCTGGGATACAAAATATTTTATTTGCCAATTAAAGAAGATGAAGGTAACACTTATTCAAATGTATTCGGTTACTTACTAAATTTTATAGAAATGCAGTAAGCATAACTTACGTTAGGGCGGTTTTTGAAACGTGCTCTTATTAATTAAATTCATGTTTAATACATGTTTGTTACAAATGAGTTTGAAATAAATCTAACAATCGCATTACTGGTAGTTTTATTATAACTGATATTTGAAAATTTGACATCTGTAATATTTTTGTTTGAAAAATTCATTACATGCAAAACTTTTTTAATTACTGTAAATGTCGCATGTTTCCACTTCATTTTGGTAAATTTTTGTATTCAGTGTATTTATATTGAGTTCGTAGATGTGTGATGATAACGCATAGACATTGTTGAACAACCTTAACAAGCCTTGTTAATCTGAAAAATTATCGATTCTTGCCACGATCGATATATTTTCCCTTTCCATGTTGGTGGCGCCATCTTTTTCGTTCTTTTGTAAACGCGTTATTTCTGGTAAATTTAAAATGGCTAAACAAATGAAATTTAAAACAGCGCCTTCTCCTCTTGTCATCATTACAGCAAGTTCTCTAAACAATAAATTCATTGGTTTTTTCCCAGGAATAAGTAATTCGGCAAAGTCTGTATTGAAGACAAGCGTGTTGCATGCTACCCTTCATGGCTTGGAAGTATTTACCAATTACAGCGTGAGGACATTAGCGTTTACTAAAATTGGGGATGGCGTTATGAGTGATCCTATTTTTTGTAGCACTTTAGAGGATGGTAAGTATTTTTAGTTAATTTTTACTGTGGACAATTTCGTTTTATCTTTTCAACAGTTTAATCACTATTGGCTGTTGTAATCAAACTTGAACATTAGACAATTATTGCAGAATTGTTTTCCAGTTCCTGGTTCTCCCGACGACATAAAGGTTTTAGTGAAATCTACATCCGAAGTTGTTGCAGCGTGGAAAGCGCCATCAATGCCTAATGGAGCGATTATCAAATATTTCGTATATATGCGCCCAAAAATGGAACGAAAGCAGGTAAACAGATAGCGAACAAAATTAATTTAATGATTTAATTGTAGTTTATTGTCACGTGATACATTTTATTCATTTAAGGATACCAAACGCTTCACTGTTGATTCCCAAAGATTCGTTTTGGAAATTGATGGTCTGAAGGAAAGCCAGCAGTATGATTTTTGGGTTACAGCGTCTACTGTTATAGGGGAAGGACAGAGCACCAGAGTCGTTACCCAGAGTCCTAGAAACCCTGGTAATGTTTCTTATATTATTATTTGTCTATTTTGTGTATTCTCATTTTAATTTTAAAAAATTCTTTAGTGATAGCCGGCGTTGCAACTTTTTCTTCCCAAATTATTGGACATTGGAATTCAGATGTTATACTTTCTTGTCCTGCAGTAGGAATACCCTTGCCAGAACGAGAGTGGTTGAAAGGGTAAACTTTTAAATTCAATATACTAACGCATTGAATATTTTGCTACAGAAACGGAAGTATTTTAAAGTTGTCTTTTCAGACAGATTTATTCAATTAGTGCGCATTTTACGTATTATTTCATATTTTTGTTTGGAATTACTTTTGGCAATAACAAATAAGGTCTATATGAATAAATTTTAATATATAAATTTATATTGTCTGATTTTTTAGGAATAATATTTTTGTTTCATGTATTTAAGTTAAATGTCTACATCAGTTGTTTTTTCTATTATATCTAAAAGAAATATCCATCTAAAATGACCCGTGTAATATTTTTAGAAATCAGCGCCTTTCTAGTAGTGCATCTACACCAATCACATTGACCTCGGAGGGGTCGATGATTCTAAAGCAAGTTCAAAGGGTAGACTCTGGGAATTATACTTGCAGAGTTAAAAATGACTTTGGCAAGGATGAAGTTGTCCATCAGGTATTAATTCATGGTATGTGTACCATATTGTTTTCTCTTTCTATAGTTTCCATCTAATTGAAAATAATATAATATTGCAAATATTTTAAAACCGTGTTTTAAAATTCTAGCTCCACCAGATCCACCTATTGTAATTATAACAAAAACAACTATTTCTTCCGTGGCATTAAACTGGAAACCCCAGGATAATGGCGGGAGATCAATTAAAGGTAATTAAAAGGTATTAATAATTGTATAGCATAATCTATAATTAATCACTATTGGATTTTTGTCAGATTAAAACGAATAATGGAAAAATGATTAATGTTTATTTTATTTATATTGTATTCTAAGAATAAGCGAAAGGAAGTAATAATTAACCTTGGAAATGGAGAAATTGCTTATGTATATTTTATATATTTGTTTAAGTCGTACACAACAATGTTGTTCTTGTAATTAAACTGGAAAAATTAGTTTCTTTTTTCGCGTATAAACGTATTTGAAGAATGGTTGTAGGCATTATACAACGTACAAATTATTACTTATTAAACTCTTAATTATAAATATTTATTCATTCGCAATTCAGGTTATTTTATTAGGTATAAAAGAGAATTTGGCGAATGGGAAGAAGCGAAGGTGGATCGAGAATTTACATCCTACACTCTAGAAAATTTGCAATGCGGTACATATTACCAAATCACCATATCTGCCTTCAATGCAATCGGGCCTGGGCATCACAGTGACGTCATTACAGCTAGTACAAAGGGTTCAGGTGAGATAATTGAAGACATCTATCAATTCTCACATTTTCTTCCTTTTACGTTGAAGTAACAAAATTGCACTTACCTGAAGTGAAACTAATCTTAACTTTAGTTTTGAATTGTCTTCCAAATGAAGTATTTTCAAATTTGTTTTAAAAGGGCCTATCAGCTTTATGGAATTTACTGTGAAAATAGTTTTAGGTATAAAATTAAATATGTGCAAAAACAATGTTTGTCTACTATTAGCATAGTTAAATAACTAGGAATTGTAAAGTTCTAATTTTTAAATTGACCACCCATCCATTTTAACTTCATTGTTTACTCAATGTTGAGTGCCTTGATTTGTAGATGGCACTTTTTAAATTTGTGATTATTTTAATCAAAAATTGATGTGTATAAAATGTGTTAATGTGCATTACATTTCATAAAACACAATTCATAAAATAATTCAAAGATGCAGTAGATAGGAAAAAACATTTATTTAAAATATTTAATGTTAATCTTCGGGAAATCTCCGAAGGCATTTGGGTCACTGATATATCATTACTCCAGTTTGGCAACGGTTTTAATCTTTAAAAACTAAATATCCCAGCCAATACATTCGTGTGCTACCTATTCATTAAGTTAATTTTAGATTAGTTTGTTTGATAAAAGATTGAATCTAAATGTGAACATTTACTTATGCAGTATATTTTTTGCTGGTGCCAATAACTAGTTTTAATTTTCTTCTTCTATTTGCCTGTAACTTTTTCTTTTTCAGCACCAGGCATTCCTCGAATGAATGAGGTTCTTTATCCAAATGTTTCTTATGCTGTACTGAGGCTGGTCAACTGGCCCACTGGCGGTTGTCCAGTTCACTATTTCGTTTTGCAATATAAGCAGGCATTTCAGCGTGAATGGGGCCTTATTTCGAACAACGTGCAAAAACAACATGAACACGTGCTGATTTCTGATTTGAAACCAGGCGAAAAATATGAGTTATTAGTCACTGCTCATAACGATGCTGGATCTACTAAAGCCAAATACGAATTTACAACTCTTAGTGGTAAGTATCGCTGAATTTTCAAACGAAAAAAACCTTAAAACATAATTTTGGGAATTACCATAAACAGTGTGCCAAAAACAAAATTTAACAGAAGCAAATTATGATATTTGAAAGGCGTGTAAAAGCATTTGTATGTAAAAGAACATTATCAAAATGATTAGAAACTTTCACTATATTGTGAGGGGAAAATTCTAGGAATCAAAATTATAAATCTTGTTAGGAAAAAATATTCAAAAGTGGCCTAAAACTATGGAGATGTGCCTGAAGTACCACGTGTTATTAACTTAAGTTTCAGATAACACAATTCATAAAATAATTTAAACATGCAGTAGATACTTTATTTTACTCCGTTTTATTTCTTTCAGGAATCTTTAGCCAAGATAGGCCTGCTGCGAGTGGTAATGACATTCAACCTTTTTACCTGGATGTGACGATAATTATTCCCATTGTCTCATCGGCCATTACTTTAATGATAATACTCGTCGGAGTTTGCATTATTGTCCGCCGGAGGCGCTATGCGGGATATAGGCATACAAGTAAGAAAACATTGTTTGCAACAAAAAAGCATTTTTTCATTTTCATTTATCAGTCATAAAGGCAAGTCTTTTCAATGTTTTATTCTGTTTTTAATATTAGGAGTACGTGCTTAATATTTAGAAGTAGTAATACGTTTGAAACACGAACTGTAAATGATATTTCATTATAAATATATGATGTATCAGTGATGCATACGCGATTCTTTCGTGTTTCAAATGTTGTTCCACAAATATTTCCATCAGAAGGCACTAGATGGCGACTGGCTCTCCGTGAATGCATTGCCAAGGCTCAAATTTAAATATTTACAAATATTTTTGCCGTATTTGTAGTTTTGCTGTACTGAGTTTACTGCATATTAATATCGATGCAGTCACGTAGTGAATACAGTTTAAAAAATTTAAATTAAGTCCTCGATAACAGGACATTTGATTTTCCAAATTCAGTCTTGGATAGTAATATATACATATTCTTGGTTTTTCTTAGACAGCTGGTAATCCACTAATTTCATTTTTAATTACTTCGTTTTTATATCTTGCATGGCTTTTTTTACAATGTACTTTTTAAACAATTATTGATAATTACTTGAATTAAACAGAAAATGTACAATTATATCGACATTACATTTACGATACATATCAATGTACGGTGTATGTAGGCCTATGTAACACACACAATCCATTTAGTGAGGAATTTCGGGAAATACGTTTTAGCACTAAATCATAAAGAAAGTAATTAATTTTCCAATTTGTAATTAAATGACTATTCAGATAGGAATAAGTAAATTTATCGATTTTTATCTGGAAAGAAATGCAATAGTTTTTTTTTGAAAATGTGTTGCTCATTCATGACACAAGGTGGCTCTGTTAGTTCTACTGAAATTACGAGGTTCCCCCAAATGCTTTCATCATTTTCGCTTTGCATTGGCATGGTATACAAGCTCAAAGCTTTGATATTCAATCATCGTCAAACTATTGATTATTATATGACTGTTGGGCTTTTAGGATATACATGCATTACTTTGCATTCAAAACAATATTGCATAATACCTCAAAAAACATTACAACCTGAAAAGAAAAAAACACTTGAAATAGAATAGACGGATTGGAATTCCTATCTATTTCCTTAAAAATGCAGATTTTCACCGAATATTATAAATTAAGTTAATTTATGTTAAAACCATGGTTCATAAATATGTTGTTGACACAGTTTATTAATTTAAACTCCACGACACTTACTGATGTATTTCGCGCCAGTTTTTGATTTTAGCAAATGTCATAAAAATAAAATCACGGTATATGTTTAACAAATATTTCATTTTTATTCTGAGTCATTAATAAGATTAGATAGTTGAACGTATCATTAATATTTTGTATTGCCTCAAGAGAAGAGACTTTATGACCACCCTGTACTTTTCGTTGCGAAAGACTGCTTTCTAACAATGCTCGAATGCTATTAGTGATTGCATAAAAGAGCAAAAAATCCAAACTTTAGTTTTATAGCAATTTAAATTTTTCAAACGATAAATTTTAACAAAATATAAAGGCTCGCTGTTTAAAATTCTTCCTTTCCTAAGGCAAAATAATCAACACACACAGTAGAAGGTAACTTTGAATTTTAAACCAACTCAATGACCTATTTATTCATTGAAAATTTCCAATATTTGTTCGTGTTTAACTAGATCAAAGTTCATTTTGAAATTGCATGCAACCATTTTTAAATAAATAGAATCTTCACACTCCCTTTATGAAAGTCAATGTCGATTTGAACGCTGATTCTGTTTGATTTAGCATAGTTGTTTTTCGTTGGTAATATCTACTTCCTGGCACCGACAAGTCTTAATAAATGATCTTCAAGCCTTAAAAATTGCAGACATTAAAATTGTTTTAATATATACGTATGTTTCTCGTTCACATACATCATAATGTACACCTAGTCTTTTTTTATGGATTGGGACACTAGAAGGTGTGCCCATTTGCTTTCTTTATAAAATTGACAGATCCCACCTAACTTTCTTAATTATTTTCTTCCATTCATGAAATGGCTCCTCTGACATTCCCTGATTCAGGCGCCTTTTTTGCTATCCCTAGAAACAAGTGGGCACAACGATCTGACACCTGACACAGATTGCAGTGGGGAAAGAAAAAATCATCAGAAGCGCCCTTTGCATGAGCAACACACGATCAATAGAAACTGTAGTTCAAATCACATTGACAATCAAGAAAGCAAAGGTAAGACTTTCTTAAAACGAGCATTAGACATTTTAAAAATAGTCGGAATGGTCCTTCAAACAGTCTTGATTGAGTTTGAAATAATGGCTGTGCGTTAAAAATCTATTACCGAGACTTTCGGAAATTCTATGTAGAATGCAGTATAGAGTAGGCTGTTCACAACACAGACAATTTAAATTTTTCAAAATCATCAACTTCCAAAATAACATAGCACTGAATGTATGTTGACATAATTTTGCTTATTTTGTACAATACAAGATGTTCAAAAGGTCTCTCAATAGGCAAATATATAGTCAGGACGATTTTTGGCCCAGACAGAGCAGACAGTTTATATTTGTATGATATATAACGATGTGACCATTACTTGTCATTACATAACATATGTGAGTAACCAAAGATTGCAAAAATGATATATCGAAAATCATTTTTATGAAATGAGTGTAGTTGAAATTTATAAAAGCAACTTTTGTTATGTAATTTTTTTTAAAAAAAATTATTTATCAGTGACTCGTAGTCTTTCGTTATTGAGATAGGATTCATATTAAGTAGGAATTCATGTTACCGAATCCTTGTTAATAATAATGATCATTGTAAATATTAAATACTAACTGTACTCTATCATTAATCATATAAATGTTCCGTATACATTCCGTAACAAGAACGCATTTGACACATTTAACTACATCGTATTTGAATAATGCGCGTATAAATCGCTAATTGATGCGAGTTTTTTTCACTTTTATAATTTGTAATAGGAGGACCTGAAGAAATCTGTCCTTATGCCACTTCAAATTTACCCGGATGTACAGAAGAAGAAAGGGCTTACAGTTTACAATTAAAGACATTTGGTCACCACGAATACAACCAAAGAAATGAGGCTAAACACCCTCCACCTTATCCAGTAAGTAATTAATCGCCACTATAAAATAATCAGTAAAACTGTTAGTTTTTTTTCGAGTAATTGGGCCAAAATTATTATTACTCAAGTATTTCTAAAATATCAAATCTAGTTAAAATTTTGTCTTAGCTACGGCTTTATAGAACTCTTTAGAAGGCTGGATTTTGTATCCAGAGAAGGAACAAACGTGTTAGCATAATCCTCGCTTCAATGTTTGAGTGCAGTCCAAAGCTTCTTTGCTCCAATGCTCAAATATCAGACGAAGAGAAATTGAAGCATGTTAGGAGTTTAGGAAATTCGCCAATATATCACTCGAAATGAACTGCGACTGCCAGTAACTCGCTCGATGGTATGCACCACTAGTGGCATGAGCATTTCTTCATTTTTTTTTCTAGGGCAAGAATAATCTGTATTCGTCAGTGATATCGAGATCTAACACAGACGCTGGAAAAAGACGAGGTAAGAGTCTAATAAATCCCTTCTATCTCAAAACAGAAATATTTTGCTGCACAAGATATGTTGTGTGCACGCGGAGGTATCTTATACCGAGATTAAAGTTGTCCATAAAGCTGGGTGTGATCGAACTTTCTATTTTCACGAATAAACAATTTAAACGATGGATAATGACACCGATATGCTTAAACAGTAAGATGATCTGTAAAAAAATTAATACGTCCGATTTTTAAATTAAAATGAAGAACTTAATTCATTTATACGTTAACGTAGGAAATATAAATGTCCCAATTCTCAATTGTTTCCTTTTGCGTTTTGTTATCGATAGAAAAGACATCTAAATTACTTCTATATAGAATTTATCACTAGTTAAAAAAGATGAAAATTGCAAGGAAGAAATGCCACTTTTTCACGTTTTTCACCTGGAAAAGTCGGGGATAAATGGCGCTTGTTTTGAAACCGTCAGGGAATTTCAACGTTGTCATGTTTTTGCGATCCAAAATTAATGCTTCCACATGCATAGTTAGCGCAGGGCCAGTTTTTTGAGTACAAATTTGCAAAATTTTCCACGTTTTTTAAGTACAAATTTGCATATTTTCCACGTTTTCCGAGGACAAAATTGCAAAATTTCCCAAGTTTTCAGATTACAATTTGTCATCATTTTCAACATTTATCGAGTACAAATTTGCAAAACATTCTACATTTTCCGAATACAAAATTGCCAAATTTTCAAAACGTTCTGATGCACATTTTGTTTTAAAAAATGTCTATGTTAATTTTCAAAATTGTCATTAATAAATTTTGCAAAATATTTTCCTTTGTAGATTTTACAAATTATAACCATTTTTGACAATGTCATTAGTCAGGGGAATTGTTTTAAAACCTGAAAAAGTCCGGAAAGTTGAAACTAAAATTTGTGGTGGAGCCCTGTAAAATGATACATTTTTAACATTAACCCAAATTTTCAAAAGGTTGAACATATGTTCGGATAAATCGCAAATAGGCTTAGGAGTTTTGATAACTCGCGTTGGGCTTAATCGTACAGTTTTTTTCCATTTCATCCTTCACCGAACTGAACTGATGAACATCATCAGAGTTCGTCATCGATCATCAAACGGTACAGCCTTCTAGATTCGCGTTCATTTGCCAAAAAAACCTGATGTTTTTTATCCATCAGCGATTTTGGCTTCGATATCAGTCATTATAACGAATATAAATTGTAAATAGTTTGTGTAGGTTTTCATAAGAAAGTGCCAGCGGGAGTTTCTGTTCGTGATTATATTGATCAGTGTGTCATTTTAGCCCTAATTGAGAACCTTTGCTCATCTTCCCATTTGTCATCATTGTATATAGGGGCGTGCGAGCTCTCTCTCACTTTCAGCATAATTTCGCCAAGTAGTTTTTGCCAAAAATGATGAACTGCGCTCTGCAGTCATCGGGGGTTCAACCTCCAAAAAGTAACGCTGCACCTAATCGATTCGCAGAAAGTGACAGAAAGATAGGCCAGCATATTTAATAAAATTACGTCTGAACTAAGAATCCATTAGGGAGCTGTTTTTCCCCACTTTTAAACGTACTTGTATCGGAGTTTTTGCGCATCGCCATCAAAGATGTGTTCCCAATTTAAATAATGACGCTGGCGAAGTTGACACATTTCAAAATTGAATATGTTAATTGGCCATTAATGAGTTCCCAGATATGTTTTGATGTCTCATTTTGTAATCAAAGTAGCTTCGATGGCGCGCGTATTATTCAAAGTTTTCCATGAAAAATGAAGTGAAGGATCTCCAAACTGATTCATTGTTTACCCTGAGGAAAAATCAATAGTATATAGCTACTTGCATATTGGGCTTTAGACAGTTGTCTCTATCAAAGAACGCATGATCTGAAATTGTTGATTCGTCAGTAATAATTGGAATTTATGGGAATTGCAATCAGCTCTAAATAAAACCCAGTGCTGAGCTAGCGAATATTTTGTTGCAAAAAATCGTAAAAGCGAGGGATAGTGTTATTGATCAGATACGATATTTATAAAAGATATTTTCTGATATATGAAGTTTGCTTAACATTATCAATTTTTAATACTGTATTTTTTGAACACTAATTAGGCATTGTGCTTCGTCCCCAGCGTTATCCAAGCGCTGAAGAAATGTATCCTACACGGTCAGCGCCACCTAACGAGTACCCATCGGTGCCATCCCCAACTTCGAGTAGCCAAAGAACTCACTTATTCCTATTATTAGATAAAAAGTATGGTAGTGATTGGGATTTAAGACAAACTACGGGAATGTCTTACATTACCCAATCTTCTCCGAGGTTACCGGAGCAAGCGCAAGGTAAATAACTTCCTTTATACTGTTTGTAGCTTTCTAATAAAACGAAATTTCTATTTTTAATTATTTTTTAAATTCACAATGACCGAAACAATTCATAAACTGCAAACTATGAAAAGTAGAAACAGAATAAAATCGGGTTGAACACGTCTTGTACGGATATGCTGTCTGAGATGTTCAGTTTTCCTATTTTATAAGAAAATGTACCCAAAACTAGAATATTTTTGTTTTCAAAAATCTGATTTTGAAATATTTTCATTGAGATCATAATTTATTTTAGAAATATCACGTTTTTCAGTTAAAATATTAAAATTGCACGTATTTATTTTACATTTCCCAGATTATTGAACCAATATACAATCGTTTACGTATGTGGTGTCTGTAAAAGTTTAAACTAAAGACTAGAAACATTAAGAAAAGAGATTTAATTATTTAACATCCATTAGCATCATAGGGGCTCTTGGGGCTCTTGTGTCTGGCAGGTTAAATATTTAAAATATTAAATGCTATCCCGTAGTTGAGTAAAACTCAAGAGCCTAAACACAATTTAGAAAAGCAAATTTGCACTCAGAATTATTACCTCCATTATTAAATGCCACATTATTTGGTATTTTTGTTCATCTGTTTCCTATAAAACATACATGTATATGACGCCATTTCATTCCAATAATTTTAGTTCCTGATCTCCTCTACCGTGGGACAGACTCCAGCACTCCCAATGATTCCTCTCCGGAAGAAATTAGAGCCAACAATTGTTGTAGATCCAACGATCTAACTCCGACTAACCATCAACCGATGGAAAATCACAGTTCCCTATTTCCATTCACGATGCAAGTAAACTTCTTTCTTTGATTCTAAGACATTTTCATGTTTGACGTACAAAGTTGGGAATCTTAAAAGATGTACCGAGGTCGTGAACCATTTAAATGGATCTGTGTTCTCTCGTTTGTAAGCCAGCTGCTCGCGGATCAATTTTCTGTCTTAGATTATTTCTTTCTGAAAAAACAGACAAATTTAAAGGCGATGCATTAAGCTTCGCTGTTGGTGTAAGGTAACTCTGCTAATGCATTTGATGAAAAGCTCTTTGGATGGTTGAAATTATAGTAAATATTATCTACGAGTGTTTAGTTTGAAGCTCGCGAGTAACCTATATCATATACTTAACAGTCTAAAAGAGCACTTTATTCCGACATGCTCAATCGATTTTAATGATATCATCTAATGAAAAATGTACTAAAACGATAGAACACGTTCAACGTTTTGTTAATCAGTTAAAATGTATGGAAATATTGCTTGATCAGAAATCATTAAATGGCAAAACAACCAACCCCTAGATGTTAGGCAATCTCTGTTAGCATGGTGTGAGTGATTGCCTGCTTATTACCAAATTTGTAAGTTGTACTTGTTGAGATACAGTAATTATGAATTAAATGCGAACATACGGAATATTCATAAATACGTCTATGTAAAAATGTAACACCAAAATATGGTTTCTTTAAATAACTTATGTGCTAAACTGGATGTGTTAAAAAAACCACTTGATCTTATTCTTAATTCATATTTCAAGAACTTCTCGGCATGTCAAAAGGACTTTATTGTTAAAAAAATTACATACTTCCGTTAAGCAGTGTACATTATGTGGTCGAATATTGTTAAGCGTATGCACCTTTAGACTTTCCACTATACGGGTTCGTTCGATACATTATTTAATTCGGAGATCATACTTTATCGAATTTTGTGCAAGCGACTGTCGTTTATATCTTTAGGTTATCATCAGTAGCAGCCATTGAAAACTCCCAGCGCTATGACGACCACATAGGCATACCCCATCACAACTCACCAGGTATCATTATCATCAAAGGTTTCTCATTAAAAATGGTATTTTTAAAATTTAAAAATAAAACTTAAGATCACTACGCTAAAATTTAATATTGGGGCACGTACTTCTAAAGATGTGCTGGTTTTTACGTGGTCATGAACTATGAAATTTTAGTAATGCATTTATTGGGTTTATTTTTTACGTTGCAAATGTTCCGAAGTAACTAAATCTTGTTTTTATATGTTTAGGGGGTAGATTCCATCCTGTACGGCATCTAAATAGTAAAGGTTTAACGGAAGACTATACCATAAAAGTGTGATATTTCCATATTGGAGCTGTTACGTGAGATTAGAACTGCTAATATATCTGAATATTCGGTACGTCGTAACGTTCGAAAAGACAAACTGAAAACTCGGTGGAAACGTCGACGGGAAAAAGTGAAATTATTTTATTGGACGAATGCGAGGCGAGTAAATGACTTCAACGTGGAATTGAAAGAAACTTCAACGTGAAATTGAAAGAAACTTCAACAAATCTATATATATATATATATCGCTGTTAAACATATCGTTCATGTTGAAAAGTGAGAAGAAACGTTGATGGAAGTAACGATTTCCAAAATGGGCGAATTGACGCGCGTTCGCCCGCTTTAAATACGTCTCGAATCATCCTTTTTATCGTCAAAGTTGACAACACGAAAGGTTGTTGTTTCGCGGGAAACTGAAGAAGAGAGTTGCGACGAGCCAGAAAATAAAAGCAAATTGGTACACGAAATATGGGATTATGAAACTGAAGAATTTTCCCTTAGGTATATTTCTCGGGATTTTTTTCCCCTTGACAAGTTGACACTGCGAGGCGCACATTTTTCGTTCCTATTTCGGGAGAAGCTATTTTCTTTCAATAACGAAAATGTCAACTAAATTGATCAGCCTAAGGATCGCGTGAGCCTCGAAATGACATCAATGGAATCACTTCGCACAATTTCGGTTCCGAGTGATCGACGTTGCGCCCAACGAAAACTTGATGAAATAGACAGAGACGTCAGTACTCGAAACTAAACTTTTCTAGCGAAACTGAAGACTATGGACATTCCGAAGTGCCACCCTAGCGTGAGGTTGAATTAAACCGACAACTTCGACAGAAATAAAGTTAGAAAAATAGGGTGAAAAACCAACGTTGTACCCGAGATGATGCCGCAAACATGTCTTCCTGTTCGGTTATTTCATTTTTAATATCGAGGAGACTAATACGACATCCATTGTTGTGTTCTCCCTGAATTCCTGCAGAATGAAAATCAAATTCGGAGCACTGTAAGTCGATGTATTACTTTTTATATAAAGAAAAGCTGTTGTTCATAATTAAAATTGCACATAAAAACGACCCGCTTTGTGTTGCCATTTAATTACACTTTTTTGATGCTACGACCGAGAGTAAAAAAATTTCGCTTATAGACGATAAACTGGACGAAAAACTACAGGGTGAAAAACGAGAATTCAGTCCTAATTTCGGGACTTAAGACTTAATTGATATTAAATAAGTATGGAGTATTTTTTTTTTTTGCGAAACAAGTACATAGTATTTAGATCGGAAACGTGTACCTAGAAAGGATAAATATCGATCTAAATTAAATCCGGAGAAGCGTTTTATAAAATTTGACAACTTATGCAGTCAGTCCATAACTGTAACCGTTGTTTTTTTGTCCCCTTTCATTCAGCTGCATTTTCTGATTACATTCAAATTTACTCGTGACTTATTATAAACATGGTTTTGGTAAACTCTGGCTTTTTTCCAAGCCTCGGTGCAATTTATTTGTATATTTTAATACAATGTTATCGTTTTGTGATTGTCAGTTTTACTAACGTTATTTTGTTTCGCGATGAAAAAATTGGCGCTGCTTGACAACGCGTCAAACATTGTTTTCATCGAGACATATTGAAGAAGAGCGCCGCACTCTTCGACACACTCTGTATAGGGTTTTCGTCTACACGATTTAAACATTATGATTTTTTTTCCTTCAAATTTGGTGATCCAAAATAACGACTTCCTTAGCGTTGCGCAGCGGAAAACCCATTCGCATGTAAACCATCCAATTGTAGCAACTTTAGAAGAAACATTTGAAAAAAGTCGATGTTTTATTTGAGTTTGTGGGGCATGCATGGGGATTTATGGCATCTTATTTGCCGCTAACTTAAATTTACAGCCTGGAATCGTGGGATTTAATCCATTATCATACTTTCGTCTACATATATGCAGGGCGAGCCTGAAATCTTTTCTGTCTTACGTGTGATTTTTCATACGAGTTTTCCTCAATGCTTGAACTATTTTTGTGCTAAAGTGGCTCATCGGTAGTTTATGGCGCCATCTATGGGGATACCGCGAAGGTATCCCCATGTATGTCTATCCATAGATCCCCATTTTCTTAAAACCCTCTACACAATGGAGCGTTTTTTCCGCCGTTTTTTGACGCCATAAAGTTGCGCGTGCGTTCGAGTAAGTGGGCGGGCGTCATGACGACATCGCGTCAAAGTCGTGCGACGCTCAAAGACGGTGGTGGGAAAACTTTTTTTGGTGGACGTTGGCTTTCTGATTGAAAAATGGCGCGACTTTCAAAAAACAGCTTCACACATTTTCAGCGATATTGTTCATGAAGCTTTTTTATATGTTTGTCTATTTGTATAATACATGTAGATAAACGAAATAACATCTATACTCAACATTGTTTAATAACTTGACGTCATGACGTCACGAGTACTTGACGCTCAACGCGACGCCCAAAACGACGCTCCATTGTGTGGGGGGGCTTTATTTAGTGCTTCGGACGGACTTTTTTCCGTTATCACTTTATTCTTACATAAATTATACAATGAATTTGATTTATTACGACAAAGTAGAGCTCCCGTCCATTTCGTTTTTGACAGTTAAAAAGTAGAAATGACGTATAGCAATTGTATCTGGGCATGAGGGACGACCGTTTTTGTTGTCAATCGTTGCATTGTAAAATTGTGAATACAGTCTCATTCTGAAGCGAACTGTACACGATAAGCAATACTTAAATCAGGTATACTGCTAATACCTAAAAAAATTTTGCATCAATGATTCACTTTCATTACATTACAACCGTACACTATCATAATAAATGACTATTTTTGCTTAGAAACGCGTATCTGCGCGTAGTAATGACAACTTTTCGCAATCATTCTGCGCATGCGCGTTCACGTGGTGGGTAAACGAGTCTGGAATGCGTGGCGCGCCAAATTTAAAGCTATGTTCGCACGGACACCTAAATTGTGACTTAACTAAGAGAGTCACTTACCTAGGAGAAAAAGTCAGTTAG
>JAQGAO010000124.1:0-47163 GCA_034697705.1 Ommatoiulus sabulosus | reverse complement strand
ATGGATTAGGTACTGGGGGTCCACGAAGATGTTAAAAATAATAACAATAAATAATAATATAATAAACCTGCCCTACATTTAAGTTTGTAAGGGGTCCGTCAGATTGTTTAAATATCGCAAGTGGTCCATGATGATTAAAAGGTTAAGAAACCCTGCTTTTAAACGCTGTATAGGGAAGTCCCGGCTTTAAGAAATGCCCCGAGAATACCGTAATATTGGTCTTATCGGCAACCGGTTGAACCTCACTCGACAAACTTTTACATTTACTAGTTTCAGAAGGCTTGGACGTGAGCTAAAGGGATTTGTTTACAAACATTAGCCAAGATGGTTGCCTTCAAGAGCAGCCTTAATTTGAGCGATGCTGCGAATGACGAGTGTAAATACGACTTTCTACCCTCCATCCTGAATTTACGAGTACGCGTCTTTGCTTTACGGTACTATATTGTTTACAAATTAAGAATCAATAAGGCCAACATAACGTCCTTTTAAGTTCCAGCACCCCCAGCCCCCCTTTAGACGAGCCAATGCCACTAAATAGCGTCGAATGATCGGGGCCAAATCCAAAAGTTCGCCTCCCGGTATGCGGATCAATAGGCCACAAACATTGGATGAAAACAAGCCAATCGCTAATAATCCCGGAAATGCCAGATTTGCGAACTCAATAAAAGAGACGCGTAACGGTCGTCTATGGGAAGGGAGGGCAACGAAATATATTAGTAGAAAAAAAAAACTCGTATTAATTCGAGTCATTTTAAATGCATAAGCGAGTGAGGCCACGATAAACAGTAATTAAGGGAGAGAGAGTGGATTCAGTGCACGCCCTAAATAAGTGCAACCAGTTTTTGAGGTCATCCGTCGATAAATATCCGGAGAGCGCTCGATTGGAATCTGAGCAGAAGGGGATCCGATATGACGTATGAAGCAGGTCGTTGAACTCGCTTCACCCAGATAGAGCAAAAGTGAGGCCAACAACAACAGCAGCGGTAGAAAAGAAAGAAAAAAAAGTTAACCTAAAACGAGAAGCGCGCAGAGGCAGAGCCACCACCGAAACCCTACTTTCACTCGGCTGGCCCACAATCGAGTTTTTCGGAGCATCGACCTTTGGCAACCTAAAAGGTGACGTCAGGCGAGCGGCCAACCAGCACCGCTAAAGAGGGGCAAACCGAGAGAAAGGGGGGTCAGCGAAACAGACGAATCGAAACGATGCTGCATTCGGCTTCGAGACGCTACCATCCTAAAAACCTTCTAGAAATCTGCGTGCCATACCACCCCCACCCCCCCACAAATAAAGATGAAACTGGACAGGAATTTTGGCACGCGATGACGTCATCGGAATTCAAACGGGTCGTAGAAGATGGAGAGAAAGTGGGGTGGAATGAAGCATCGAACTGCTTGCTCACGTTTGTACGGACGTCGTACACTGTATCTGACCAAATTTAAACCGCCAGGCGGAGTTATCTGCATTTTCAGAACTGTACTCCGAGAAGTTTTGCCACATTTTTTGGGAAAAACCTCTCGTGACTTTCTAAATTTAGGACTCGCGTTTTCAATTTAATACAACTCGTTTGTCGCATGACGTCACATCCTTCGCTGTCACGCGACATCCCGTAACTTTCGGGGTCGCGTGTTCGTTTTTGTTACGAAAATTTCTGGTACCGACCCGTAATTGACAGTGGCAAAGGAGCGCGTGCAAAATGAACCAGATGGGCCACTTGAGGTCACCCCTTTTTTTTTTTTAAACAGGATTGCTGGCCTTTGTTGAACGTCTAAAAAAGCGACGTTTTGTCCAAAAGGAGAATTTTGAAGAAAAGAGGCAATAAAAAATGACAGGATAGCCCACATATGGCGCTATCATCTGGCCGTCAAACACTCGCTCCCATTCACCGGACGACCATTGAA
This sequence comes from Ommatoiulus sabulosus, assembly GCA_034697705.1. Lineage (NCBI taxonomy): Eukaryota > Metazoa > Arthropoda > Diplopoda > Julida > Julidae > Ommatoiulus > Ommatoiulus sabulosus. The sequence continues at coordinate 45,264 of JAQGAO010000124.1, read as the reverse complement.
ACAAAAGGCTCGTTTTCAGTGGTCCCAGCGGGCGAGTTCATCAGCGCCCTCTAACGACGCTTGATTGTCCGCTAATTAATACCTTCGCATCCTGCCCTTTTCTCTCGCGCGTTACTCACAAATTCGTTTGACATTCAGTGACACCGGATGACCCTTTTCATAAAAAAAAACGACGCCAAACAATTGCCAGTTTCTCGAAAATAGGCAATTTACGGGATGCTCTAATTGCAAAGACTTTTCTTGCAAACTGTTCGCAAATTTCTCGGGTTAAACGAAAGATTTACACCAGATTCGTGTTCAGATTATGAGCAGAATTATGCAGAAAAAAATGTTAATTCTTTGAGGGTATTGTACAGTAGTTGGTCGAATTTACAAAATTACGTTAAATGTATCGTGAATTCCACGCGAGATTTCCATGCTTTGAGAACTTATGTTTTAAACTCCGAATTAGCGCAACCGGAGTTAAAGAATGGGTTCGTTGCAACGCGTGGGTATTAACGAACGGAGAACGAAAGGAGTCTTAAAAAAAGGTCAAAAAACAAAGAAATATAGACAACAAAAAAAAAGGAAAAGTGTAATGGCCGCCAGAACGTCTCGAGACGGCGGCCACTATTTTCTCCCAGAGTTCATTAGCTCGCTTACCTTGCAACCTTCACACGAATGAACTCCATAATGAAAGCCACTGGCCTTATCCCCACACACCCGACATAAAACAGTTGTACCATCAAAATCTGTAATAAAAAAGACGACATTTATAAGCAACTTATGCATTAAAAATGAGAGCGTTGAAATCTTTTTCATATTCTAAAATACACGTTTGGCTTGATTTACGAGCAGTTTTAGATTAGATGAGAATTGCAGTCTCTAATTGACATACAGATGCATTGCAACAGCGCAAACAGAACGACTTCTTCGATTTAAAAAGAAATCGAAATCAGAAAATCTTATATGGGTTATTTATTCAAATTCTCAGAAGCAAGTTTTTCAACCAGGGTTTGAAATCCCCGCCGTTTTGAACGGGTACCCCAAGATGACCCGGTCCTGGGCAGGTTAACGTCCTAAACGAGTTCGGACGCGGCTTACGGTACCTGCCAATACATAAACACCTAAATTTAGAAATGCGCTCACCAGGTTCAGCGAGGGTTAGGTTAGTCACCCAAAAATTCTCTGGTGGCCATTATTCTTGTGGGGGAATTCTTAAAATTTAAAATTTCAAAAACGAACTTTAAGACGCTGCAGAAGATCTTCCATCTTTTTTTACACGGCATCATCCTCATGAACCAAGGATGCAACGCCAGTTGGCGTATTTACATAAGGAACTAGTATACAGGTACGAATAGGTTATTGAGAAAAAAAAAAGACGGTAGTTCTAGGTAAAGACAACATTCTATTGACGAGCTTCTTATGGCATCGTAGTGTTAGAATTTATGTTAGAAAAATCTAAATTTAGCAATCACCAAAATCTGGAACAAGTAAGTGTTTACTTTTAAGCTAGAACAACTTTACATCGGTACACACTTTATTATTTGAGGTTATCGGAGCACTCAGAAAGCATTGTATAATTTATTAATTGCTACTCAAATTAGGGTTTTTGTTCTACCTTTTCATGTCTAAGCTGCCTCAGCTTGAATAGCTAGATTTAAATAATTGGGTAACAGTGCGCAGCACCATGTCCATGACAACACGACTAAATACAATGAGAAACTTGGTTTCCATAGTTTGCATCAGGAAAAATTAGCTTTCACAAATTCAGAGGTGTGGTATTATTAGCATTATCCCAAATCTCACCGGCAATAACAACAAGCTTGGTGATATTATTGAGAACGATGGCGTTTTATTATAATACACTTGTTATAACAGTGAAGTACTTAATCTAAATACTGAACAATGTCCATTTGCAGAAAAATATACCACATCGAATGTCCATTACATTCGACATATCACCCAGGCATTGTTTATATTGCTGCATTTCATATACATCGCCACGAATTTCCCCATGCAATCACGAGAGGGCGCTCCTACACTCGGGTAAGAAGCCATGGCTGGTCATTGACCTTGAAAGCGCTAACGAACTTCAGATGGCGGGAGGAGTGGAGGGAGCGTCGTTCTATACTGTACTTTCTTCTTCGATTTACAGCTAGCTACCTTTTTCAAGCTCAATGGCCTCCCTTTCCCTTCTCGGCTCGCAAATACCAAGCAAACCGGGGGGGATTTTTCAGGTCTCGTTTTTTTCTGCGATGAGGTGCATTTTTACGGCGCAAACCAGCGCTCGGGAATGCGATCGCCAAACAAAACGAGATCGAAACAGAATGGAGAATTAAATCCCTATTTAGTTAAAGGACAAAACCGGTAAAAGAACGAAAAAAAAAAAATATCCACTAAACCTCGTCACCCGACCTCTTTTTCTAATCTTTACATGTATGTAAAAATAATTTCATTCCTTGAATTAAACGAAAATCCTAAGGATCTAAGGATTAGGGTCTCTGGGTTCACTAACGCCGCGAGTGATACCCCCCTTTTAGAATTGACCCCAATCCCAATCGAAATTTCACAGGGCTTTCAAAATAGGTAGAAGTTCAAAGTACTGTCCCCAAATCGTGAGGCCCCTTGGAATTTACACCAATCCCAATTCGAAATTTACTGACTGATCGAAAAGGTAGAACAAAAAAAAAACTGAAACGTCAAACCCGGGGGTAGCTGCAAGGACTCGTCTGGCAAGGACCCAAAATGTTGAGGTCAGTGCTCTCGTCGTGGGTCCCAAGAGTAACCTTGAATTGGCGTTCAGTTTTAATCCAGCAGTCGCGAGACGATGGAGGGGACTCAGAACACGCATAGATAATCCGAAAACGAACGAATTTCAACAACACCGGACAACTGAAAACAAAACTTCACCTATTTTCAACTCCGGATCCTTTTTAGGCTGTTCGGAGCCTGGCAGCGAATGTAAAAGTTGCAAATCTTTCTCCGTCAGAATCATGCTTGATTCTGGAGTAAATTCAATCTAAGAAATTCCGTCGACTTTTCACGTCGTTCACAAAATCCAGCGGAAAATAAGACGCGTTCACAACAACCGACTGATGCACAACAACGCGTTTAAATCCACAGTTCTTCATAGAACACAGCACGAAGGCCAAACCGAAATCGAAAAATGTTAGAACAAAACGAGAGCGAATGAACGATGAACTTGGCCGTCGAAGGTTTCAGAGGCAATAACCGCTGAGCGACTCCTCTCTCGTCGACACAACCATAGCAAACTGGATTGTGAAAACCCGAGATGCAGGCCTTTGAAAACAAGGCGAGCGAGCGTCAGCGCCACCACACACCGGCGGCCGGAACGAAAACGAAGGGGGAGGGGGGGAAAAGAGAAGCGAAAAATTTGGGCTAAAATGGCGTCGTCGCGCGCACACCCCTACCTCTTCGTACGGCAACCGACTCACGAATGATAGCGAAAGTGATGCCAACGCGTTTATTTGAATATGAATGCACCTGCGGGCGGATAAACCTCGAACCTGTCGACGAGAGAGGGGGTACCGCAGCCAATGCCCCTGCTCGGCGGCCATCTTGAGAGGGCCTCGCTCATTGGCTGAGCGTTTGTAACGCCGGCGCTGATTCGTTGACCCAGTAGAGCATAGTCGTCTACGGTGTACGGATGAGGGCATTGAACTGAGCAACGCACCAAACCTGCCTTGACAAGGTGGACCACAGCGCGCCAACGAACTTCCATTACCACGCTACTTTTTCCGAAAGCAGCCACTCTCGTTCTCCGCAACACTACTACGAGAGAGAGTGAACGTTTTATCTGCCATTCACCCCCGCGCACTCTCCAAAACGAGACGAATAACAGAAGAAGAACGAAAAAGAAAAAAAAAAAAAAAGATTCCACCGGCTAAATTAGACACTTGTCAGTTGGGCAGAAAAAGAAAACCCAGCCCGTGAGATCAATAGGGGGGCGATGATTGAACCCGTACGCGATATGACACACGTGGAAACGTGACATATAGCTCGCCAAGTTCGGGCGAATGGACTCTATTGCCACGGTATATAGACGCACTGTCACGATTTCATTCGGAGTGATGCCACTTGTCCGAATTTCAGCGCTCCGAAAATACCGTATATAGTTACCGTTTACCAACTACTAGTATTTCCAGAGCGTATACGATAGAAACGTATATACCGATAACATTTCATAAACAACAAACTCCGTGTTGACCAACTAGCATGTTAGTTGTTAATTAGTTTGTCAGAAGGATGTTTTTCTGAATTAACATCTGTGACGCGCAACCCTGTTTTGTAATGCCCCACTTTGGAGCTCGAGTTAGTTGTAAGCAGGTACTGAGGTCATGGGCCTTAGTTTATAGAAGTGTCTAATTTAGGAATCTTTCACATGCAGTTTTGGTTAGTATTTGTTATAGATGTGAACTATATCCACCCCTCCTTGCATGGCACGACTTCATTCAATGTCGTTCTATATCCTCTCCTGGATAGATGAACATGCCTAAAAATTGAAACGTACAACTTTTTGTTGCCAGTTGTGCCAACTTATGCGAACAATTTAAGTAACCATTATGTAAACAATGGCATCAATTACCAACAAAAAGTTCCTCTATGTTCCCTCCAGTGTGGATGTATAGCTACAGGCACTCGAATGCTGAAAAAAAGAGGATTCCAATTTAAGAATCTTTGGCAGTTTTGGTCAGTAATTGCCATGGATGTGAACTATATCCATGCCGCCTTACATGGCAAGACTTCATTCAATGTCCCTCTAACCTCTCCTCGATGGACGAAAAACTCAACAATTGCTGGTTATTCCCGCTCCACGCTCGATCAAAGTCAGAATCCGCTCCCCGGGCTACTTTCGAATAGATTCAATGGAATCGGATTCGAAAGAGATCCAACCGTGAGATCACTGTCGACGGAAGACGAATCAATAAGTCACGATTGATTCAGAATATAGGATCTCAGAGAAGCTATAAGGTTTGGGCGAGGAATGGCAATTTCGGGTTAAAGCTCGAGTGCACGCATGGTCGTGCAGCCCGTGAGGTTACCTCCTCTGCTAATGACACACTGCTCGTCCCAAATCGCTGCCTGGCGAGCATTGGTTAATCGCCACGCATTCCAATTCCTTATTTCCAAACACAAGATGGCGACCCCCTTGTTGCGCGCGTTGTGTTGAAAAGCGTTTAAGGTTAATGACCTCAAAATCGGATTTTTGCAGCGAGCGCACGAGAAAGCTACCGAGCTGCCTTTTCTACAGGCACTTTCACTGCTCCGGTCGTATTGTTAATAGTGTCCTCAAAATTAAAATTTATAGGACGTTCATTGTCCCATTTCGTGGAGAGCTTACGGGTGCCCGAGAGAGAGCAGTTCTGTTCCCTTATTACGGAGAATAATTAAAGGTCGATCGAGCAAAAGTGGGTGCATGGCTTAGTAGTTACAGAAAACAACATTAATAATAAAAGACCAAGTTGAAATTGTTTCTCGGAAATCGAGAAGGCCCCTCTTATAGAACTGACCGATCTATAAAGATATACAGTACACTTGAATGACCGCCGTGGATGCCATGGATCGAATATTGCAGTTCCATTTCCGGGGTCGTAATCGATAACGAGAGGTTGGAAAAGCCACCAAAACTTGGAAATCGGTTATTTTTTTTAATAAAATTATTCTCCTCCTCCGAAATAGGCCTATAAAATAGACCGCGTCGAGGTGAACTCCTGAGCTAACCCCCTTTCCGATATAATGGGTTAACGAACCGAACCGTCGATAGCAGACGTATTTACACAATATTCGATGATAATGACGGCGCTGTTGTTTATTAAAAAAAGGAACTTTTATATAAAAAAAACCACACAAATCTCTAAATATAGATGTATAACGGATTCAAAACTGATAATGTTTATCTAACAGAGACAGGAATCCTGAAATCTCGAGATAAGTGTTTACCATTTAAAGATCACGAGTTGACTGAACACATGTCCATAAAAACAATACGCAGAATAAGTTATTTGAAACGAAAATGATCAGCTTCAACGTTAATGTTATTAGCAACATCATACATGCACCATTTCAGAAAAATATAATACAAGTAGAGTGTTGTGATCATACATCTGAGAATGAAAGTTCACCTGGCCCTAAAGCTCAATGTATATGTTGTCTTACGCATTAAAATTTCCCAACGCGTGACATTTCGCATCCTTGACCATCAGCGACGGAAGGTATAGATCCGTGGCGGATAGCTGGATAGGTTTTGACTTCGATCACGATGGAATACTATAGAACTGGCTGGACCCAGTCCTCTCCACACAGAGAGTGCAATGACATCACGATGAAATAACGTAATACCCCCCGAAGACTATGGCGGAAATACCCTCCGGTCCATGCGTCCGGTGTCAGCTGGACAGGGACAGTTCCCGTTATCAGCTGGACAGGGACAGTTCCCGTTATAAGGATGAACTTACGTGGAGAGGCCAAAGGTCAGCATGACCCTCGACCGGGGAATGGTGTCGTTTGCACACCTGCCTTTTCGGCGAACGAAGCCATATTGCCGAGGAGTTCAAACGCCTTGAAATCCCAGTCCAGCAACGGCGATTAAACTATAAAAATCAATGAAAACATGCGCGACATTTTTCGAATCTGGTAAGCAAAGAGGTTAAAGACCCCGGCCTTCAACGCCTATAATGAACATTTCCATAGCAATAACGCGGCAGAGTGGGTGAGAATTCAATTGTAACGCGACGAAATCAATACCGTTCATGAGGTTTACTGATTTCTACGATGTTGACGCATGGGCGGGAGGGTCAGCGTGCAGGGGGCGAAGGAGGGGTTCCAACACCAGTTCCGTATGAAAACATCAGGGCCGTTGACATTTTAGTCCAGGCCAATGTCCGGTGTCTTCTTTTCTCTACACCGTTATATAAAGAGAGCGAGGCGGGCAGGTAAAAGGAAGAGAGCATTAACCAATAAGCCGGCTTGGAAACACTGCGGATAGGAGTATTGACGTCATTCGAGGCAAATTCGCGGCCATTTTGAAAGAAAACGGAACGGATCCACATGGACCCCGTATATAAGCAAGGGGTAAAGCCGAACGGTCTCATGCGGGCCATCTCGCGACCAACTCTGTCATCCGTGCCACGCCATGAATCATGAGGGTGGGTTTTGTTATTGCAACGATGCATCATCCATGGCTCTTGATATTTCTACGAGAGGAAGCAAAGTCTGACGTCACTCTAGAGTGTTGGGGTAAAACCGTGGCATTGATTCGAAGCATCTAGCGAATGAAAGGACCGACAAGATGTTTATGGCTTTGTTGGGATTTCGATTGATGTTACGAGTGTTTAATCAGCCATTCCATCGCTGATGACTTTGCTGCATCCATCAACGGACTGCATAAGAACTGCCTATACGAGCCCAGGCCGGGAACTCTTTCGTACACTTGACCTACATCGGGAACCCCAATTAAGCGATGGACCCACGATCGGTTCGCGGTCCCCCACTACGCTTTGTTGTCTGTCACTTTCGGTGCGCCCCCGTGCGATCGTTTCACGCTTTATCCGCCGGGTCGATTCGTGAGTCAACAGACTGCAATTAAATTGACTCAGTCAACGACCTTGGTTATGGAGGATGAGGGGAGAGTCGAAAGTGGGGTGGATCCCTTTCCGCTTTCCCTGTACTACAGCATCGGAGGAGATGTTCCAGAACGGATCAATATGTCTCCCGCTACTCCGAGCATACATCGTGGGCGGGGTGCCATACGCGTAAGCAGGGGGCGCTGCGCTCCTTTTTACGGGGGTGGGCCATCACTCTCGCTTTTCACTCACAGCGTATACGTTCAACGTAATTCCAGTTCCATTTAGGTCTAATCAGTCACCCCGCGCCCCCCACCCCAACGGCGAGAGAGCCCCCTTAACGGTGGTTCTTTGAACTCCTCGACGAACTCGGTGCGGCGCTTGCGCACCAGACCCTCGTCTGAAGCCAGGTTCACAACTAGACAGACGAAGCAGTAAAAACGCACCGAATTCAATATTGGAACGTTATGGGTATTTAATCAAACACATATAACACATAAAAACACGCATTCTCGCAGTTTCAGGCCAAAGGTTGTATAGTTACATTTATACATGCGAGCAACGCACTTTTGGGTTTGACGAGACATGGTTAAAAAATACATTTGTATTTCGATGCACGCATAGAACATGCTCCGGGTACTCAGACAAAGCTTTACGAATGGCACTTTTGTCAGTCGTGAAGTCACGTGCGGAAAATCGACACGCTCACTATAGGTTAAAAAATAGGTTCCATGCACGTTTGGAAAATATACCTTTTTCCAAACTTGACTTTACGATTGTCAAACCTGCCATTCGTATAAAGCTTCTGTCTGAGGCTGAGTACCCCATTGAATATATTTTTTTTTGGAAATTGCTAGATATGGAAACCGGCGGCCGTCGTGCGCGTACTGTATGTCTGATTCGCACGTCGGGGGCATTGCCACCTGGTGGAGTTCGGCAATCGATTTTTCTGAAACGCGTGCATTTGAGAAGCATTGGCGAATGGCGAGGAAAATTGCTCCGCGACATGCTCTTTTTATTATTAAGCATTTTGTCAACAACAGATTTATTTTTAGAAGCTCGACGTGCGAAAACGAAGTATAAATAGACTAAGAAAATGGCGGCGCGGCGGTTCTTTTGAATTACGATTCGCAGAACGAAAACAAAAACAACAAAGATGGCGCATGTGAATAATTGCCTATTTAAGTAGATTCTTAATTGGCTAAATAACGACATTTCAAACTATAGCACCGAGACAATAGGGATACTCAAACAGAAACTTCGCAGATCGCAGCTTGTCAGTGATTGGCTTCAATGTCTCGAAAACGGGATATCCTTAAAATGAATGTTTTAAATCGATTAGCGTGTCGATGTTGAACACGTGACTATAACTGTACCACCGAATTTGGCTATTACACGGTATAGCTGAGCGAATTTTCGCAGGGCTAAAAGCAGGTTAGGTTCAGGGTATATACTGTACACGTTATTCATTTCTTACTTAAACCTTTAACCACTCGTGCCACGTTGTTTAATAAACAAACATCCTGCATTAAATGCGGCATCCGATTTAGATCATTTTCAGTGAACTGAATTAATGTAAGCTTCTGTTTCTGGTGCTTACATTTTGAATATCGAATATCTTACATAGCGAAACACTGAAGCTTTGTAAAGTCGTCGATTAAATTGTTACCAAATATACGGTGCCACCCGCCTTCCAAAACGAGTAGAATGCGGTTCGCTGCGTGACAAGCCATAGAAACAGTGTTTAATTCATGTTCTTGTAATGGAGTCAAAAGGGCACCCGCGACAGAATAATTAGAGCTAGGCTTCGGCAAACCTTCAAATGGAAATGCAAGCGGTTACGTCACGACGGCGGCCATGTTTGTAGGTGGTGGATGCAAATTCCCGACATGCCCCGGGGAGGCAGCGAGTGTGGAATGAAGACCCCGAAATTTTCAAGTTCATTGTCACACTTTCTGAGCGCGTTCTGCAAAGTTTATTGACATCGAAAAGCGAGATGAAGAAAAAAGTATACAGATTTTTTCCCACTCATCTTTATAATACCTCTTCGCATTAAAAAAGAAAGCTACTTAGGCCTGCCGAGTTGGAGCGAGAAGGTGAAGGAACATCGACCAAATAAATCACTCGAAATTCTTGCATTATGGGAATAATTGTAGAAAAAGGAATTCCCTAAAACATCGGTTCTCTATAGAAATTTAAGAATTGTGCAAGTGCGTTGGCTTTCATACTAGTATGTATGCCGAAATAACTATTAAACTGAAACGCTATTTCTTAATCTGGAGCGGTGACCGAAAGGCACGTGAAATATAGAAAAATCTTGGGTCTTGTCGAAAACCACAAAGTCAAAACTCAATCGGGCCCTTGTATTTCACGCTGGATTCTTAGATCGATTTTCTTAGTATACTGATTGGTTCATTCATTCTGAACATGAACAGTTCATCGTGTGTTGTGAACTATTAATTTACCGTTTCCTTACGTTGTTGGTCTGCTTTGACGACACCACGTGTTTAAGACCGACCTCATGCTCAAGTACACGCAAAATACACTGCGTGGTCGTATCATGGATAAAACCAGATTTCTCTACTGCCGGAAAGTTCTGCTCAAAAAAGATGCTTTGAATGGGTCAATGACCTCTTTTCACTATATACAACGCTTCGCAACTTCCCATTTGGATTCCTAAGCTCTTGCAAAGAGCCAGCTTTAATTGTCTGGAAGTGCATGGTCAAGAATAAGATGGTTATATACACTGTATACTCCACGACAATCTTGAATTTTAGCTTGACATCAAACATGCAAATGCCATAATTACAAAGCTGAAATTTTATTTAATCTTCAATTAGCGTAATACGTGAATGACCTGAGACTTTCGAAATTAGCTACAGTATATACCTAAATGCCGTTTAGAAACACTGTACTGCATACAGAAGCCAGAGATATTTACATCCCCATCAGGATGATATATATGAAACAATCTGCCACTGGGATACAACCGACCAAAGTTTTACGATTAGTAAGAAAAAAAACCAAACAAACTTAAATTCTTCCTTTCTGGCATCCATTAGGACTAAAGTTTCATCATTCCTTTTGCAGGCACGGAGAAAAATTTTGCGAAGATTTCTTCGTTCGAAGAAAAGTCAACGACCCTTTATGCAGAGCACTCGGCTTTATTTAGCCACGCATTTGCATATTCTTAAATTAAACAGCAACAAAGATAGAAACCAATTAAGCCAAAAAAGTGTTCAGTTATGTATTTACCATCGCAGCCCATGAAGTTGCAAACTTGTTAGAATCATGTGTTATAAGTCAGAAATTGGGATGTCATCGATAAAGGGAGTTATTGACAATCCCGTGCTCAAGCTCGTTTTTTTTTTTTTGTTTTATTAAAGTATTATACTGAGTTTTGTGTTGATATATTTTCTGGGAAAACCTCGTATTTAGCTTATTCACGCTTTCGTAAAACTTATTTAATGTAAGTTGGTGCGGGAGCCAACTTGGCCATCAGTTAACAAAAATGTCAAAAATGCTCCCTTCTTATTCGCCATACCTTTGGCGAGACGATGCTTTTTAACTCCTTCGACCTGGTCCCCACAAGGAGAGATTGACCAGGTCAACCGCCACCAATGCAGTCCAGGTCACGCTGTTATTTTATACGGCGCTAAACTATGACTTCCAGATTAGGAATCGAGTGACCTGGCCTGTCCCAGTTTAAACTTTAATCAACGTGGGCCTCAAACGATATTCCTGTTAAGGAAATCGGAGGATGGTGGGTCACCAGCAGCAGCATCAACAACAACAACAGTAGCAGAGCACCCTTTTGGCCTAAGTCGCGTCCGAATTCGGAGCATGTTTACCAAGCTTTTAGCTGGTAGGCAGCCATCAGCCATTGTTCAGCAACGATCAAAGCCGTCATCTTCGAGGGCGCGTAAACACGGCAGGCTTTCTCTGCTATCGCATTATAATGCGCCGGTCATTGGCACACTGACATTTGCGAGCATCGCAAGTTCACTGACTTCGATATGCAACGTGAATGCGGATTATTTTGATTCGGGGAGGGGATCCACCTCAAACCCAATAGACGAAAACTGGCCACCACGGTCAGCATTTCCACATCATAAATTGAAACAGCTTTTTATTTTCAAGTTTAAACCTAATTAAATGAATTTAAACGACTTTTCACTTTTCATACACGCTGAACATTTGAGATAATCACGTGGTCCCGGCCCAATTTTCCTCACACATCAAAAGTCGAAACTGGTGTTTGACGACTTGATGGTCGTATAACACTAGCTCCATTTAAACTTGACTCGCCGATCACGCGCGAGTATATAGCAGCAAATTAAGTAAACATTTGCTTTGAATATAAGCTTGTCATTTTTGACAATTATTTTATTGGGGATTAAACGCCTAGCTATAGCTTTAATTCCATGGGGGTCTTTGGGAGCACATTTTTTTGTTCATGCAGAATTTGGGATAAGTTGTTCAAAGTTTCATAAAATAAAAAAAAAAACAGAAAAACTTAAAGGCATGCATGCAGTTATTTTTTTATGAACTCAAACTACATTTTAACGACCTCTGTGTCCGCGACAAAAGCTATTTCATCGTCCACAAGCCAATATTTCGATTGCATTACGCCCGATAATTCATTACAATTTAATGATAATTCTGACCGACAAATGGGTCACCGGATAGCCCCTCGCGTCAACACAACTTCACAAACGACAGCAGTGGCGAAATTGGAAATTTAGGGTTTACGGGAAGCGCAGCTGGGGAAGCGGAAATTATTCCGAAATGTCGAATTTCCAAACGCCTCGCGTCACGTTGCCATTTTAATTTGATGGATTGTTGTTGGTGCCCACCGAGCCAAAGCTAAGCTTAAGCATCTAAATAGGGAAGTAAGCGAAATATGCGCATCTACCTGAAGTTTATCCGAGGTCATTCACCCCAAAGCATGGCGCTAGCGCGGTTGAGGGTGATTCCAAGGGGGTGTTGAGCATGGCCGCCGCGAGTGCGTCATCAACTTCAATATGTCCAACTCAAAATAGCCCTCGGAAGAAGACCTCGTTCTAAGAATTAAAATGGACATGTGTTGGCCCTTGACATAGTTTGTGGGAGAAACCCACGATAAAGCCCCTTGCTTTGCGATATTGATCGCAAATTCATCTGTTGCTTTTTTTCATCTGACTTTTTGCTAGTCAGCAGCGTACGTTTTCCGAAGATGTTGTAGGGTCATTAGCGTCATGTCTGGCATTCGTGTTTTTTAATTGCTGCTAATGATTCTCTTCTTGGGACCAACACATGTCCATTTTTCATCTACATGTATTCAGATCAAAAACCACCACTTAGCCAATTGATGATTAGAATAAAATGTTTATACATAATAGCAAGTACTACAGCACACCGTTATAGTAAGTTTAAGTATATGCATTTGTTTTGGGGCAGCTTCAACGCTGTTCATCTTCAATTAAATGTTCTTCGATCTGCGATGGAGCTATTTGAAACAGCCAAAAAAAGCAGGGACTAGACCTTACAAAAACGAATCTGAAAATGAATCCGAGGAGCTTCACCTTTTTGAGGTCATTGTCACAGTTTCAGAGAGTGAAAAGGCAGAGAGGAATGCCTCCTCCGATGCATGCAACATCTAACAGTCAATGCCTTACTCTCCATACAAGCAAATGCATAGGGATGCTGAAGGTATACAAGAAGTAAAAGCGGTACGGTGGTGAAATTGCATCAATCTCCCGCCGTCCATGCATCGTGTACCACCCATGTTTCTATTCCCTTATTAGCTTGGATTGAATTAACAATTTTCCGCGCGCTACTTGGGTTAGGGACATTAAATGTCTAAGTTTTTCAGATATGACGTCCAGAACAGTGGAACCTGGAAGCCATTCTTCGTTGGAATTAGATTGGAAGGAGGGCTTTGAAAAGACTTTCCTAAAATAGAGGTCACTAAGTGTTGGGGACCTAGCTAATACCTACATAAGCATAAAAACTGAATGCTTGCCATGACCCTGCTGACATACTGTATAGCAAAAAGCAATCAGATCAAAGCCAGATCTCTTGAGACAAACTCAAGGATACCGCTTGGTCCCACTAGGATCCACGGTCATCCTTCATTGGGCCATTGGTTTATCACAGGCACGAAAAAACGTTCAATTTACGTCAATTATGAATTAAGTGCTGGAGATGTTCGCCACTATAGTTCACCAGCGTTATAAATTGCCTTTATCCGCAACCATCAGATGAGGTCTGACCGAAGTGAGACCTTGGATTCACTGGGTCAACCCGCATGCCCATGCATAGTTAGAGGTGATCGCTCCCATGCCTGCCCATCGCGCCACGTATACAGCAGCTTCCTCGCATGCTATTCTCCAGCCTGCCACGGTATGCATGTAGGTCATTGTCACACTTTCTCCAGCTAGCCGGAGTTGAATGACCCCCCGCGCTTACCCTCCCTCCAATTTCAATCTCTTGCCATATTTGAATGCGGCAATCAAACGATTATTTTAATTATTGGGTATAAAAAAATGGTTCGCACGCACGCGCGCAACCGTCCCATTTTATTAGGACATTTGAGTATGGGAGCAACTTCGATCATGTCGGCATGGGTCCATTGGCAGGATCGCTGCATTCACGACCAAAGGGTTTCTGGAAGCCAAAGATTTCGTCGATGGCAATTTCCAATCGGTACAGTACGGGCATGCGCAGTTGGAGTCGACGCGCTAGAAGAGGCATTTTCGAGGGATTAAGGTACATGTATACTGTACGTCCCGAGGGTGGGTTCCCGGATGGTTCAGAAATAACATCGTAAATGCTGGCGACGATCTTTTGCGCTCAATTTTTCCAATCGATAACTCGGGAGTCCGTGTACTGTAGACTGTAGTGTATAAATAGTGAGCGTGTGTTTATGTTTGCAGCTCGAGAGTGAGTTGAGGGCAATACCCTAAATAGACCTACGTGGATGTAGGTAACGATGCAGTAGGCAAATGCACCACGCTAGGCCAACTTCAGTAGCAAACATTGGGGTCAATGTCCTCAATAACTTTCTATTTAGTTCGCCAACAAACAGAAAAAAGTGAGTTAGCGCGTTGAGAAATTCAAAACCCAAATAGGAAAAAGCGAGTTGACGCACTTTCTCGTAGAGAAAGACGTGGAAGAACAAGCGTGTCAGCGCCCAAACTGTTGACAAAACAATGCCGCCCTAAAACTATACAGCCCAACGAAAAGCTGAGACCATGACCATTCTTCGGACCTCGCGAGCGCTGCGCGCACCCATGATGGTCCTGATGGAGCTTGAGGTCGATCTCGGACACAGATACAAGACTCGAGCATGTGCAGCTCGTCCTACACTTTTCCATTCAAATTTTTCGCTGTATGACAAATAAAAATCATGGTGTGCCATGCGCTACAGCTTCATAACGAATTTTGAAATAAAAATACGATATGCATTGAGCATTTTGCATGCGCTATACTGTATACGCACAAACTTGACAAAAGAATTACGTTTCGACCTTGACTAGCCTCTGTCACGTGCAAATGACAATATTGGTGAAAATATCAAATTGAAACCTCACTGGCCTGCATATTGGAACACGTGATGAGGAACATCAGAGGATTTTTTTTTGTGGAAAAAATGAATATTAAAACCATTTTCAGCTTTAAATGAAAATCATCAGGGGTGTAATAATAAATTTTCATTTCAATATACTTGGGGAACACTGTCCTATCTTTATCATTTATTTGGTTTTTTTGTATCATGTGTTTCTTCAAAATTCATTGTATAAACTAAATAATCAATTGTTAACTCCTGATGAAGGCATGTTGGCCGAAACGTTGAGCTGTTTGAATAATGCATTGGTTGAGGTAATTTACAAAGTCTCGCATCTGTTTGTAGGCCTACTTAATACCGTCAGTAAATTTAATCCACAATGGTGATTAACTTCTTTTTAATTTTCATTATATCGCAATGCGCATATAAAAACCAGGCTTATCATGTTACTTTAGTCGACGAATCAATTTAATAGAAAATGGTGCTATATTTCATTAGAGATGACTAAAATAACTCCAATTCGTTGGACATTGCATAATTAGCACATTTTAAATTTCCTATCAGACCCATTTAATGATGATCTAGTTAAGAGGTTATTGTCCTCAATAGAAAGAAACTAAATGCATACCCCAAAAATCGAATTAGATTTCGTTCAAAAAAAACGCACTGGAAGGTGGGTGGGGGAATAAACTATTGATAAAAAATATGTGTTTAAAGTGTTTACAAAATCTCGTCGACCAACCGACGTCATTGATATTGTTGTGAGCAAAAATCGGTGCCAGAATGGAATTTTTCAAAATGGCCGCCGTTGCAAGTTATACGTTTGAAGTTTGGGGTCATTGACCGGGAACAACTCAAATTCTACTTTCAACTTCGTTCCTAGGTCAATCTACGACGATAGCTTTCGCGTTTTTTTTCTTCTTCGGGTCGTAAATTTTGGAACTAACACACGCCACATTTTCGTAATAATATAATTGACGATAGCCCCGTGGGCAAATGAACTACATTAAAAACACTCACGAAAAAAATATATAAAAAATCAAAGATTGGAATTCAAATATGTGGAAATACCCATCAACCCACGCGCAAATGCTAAAACTGAATCTCAACATTCGATAAACAGGCATAAATCTTCATTTCTAAACACTGGCATGGTCTTAATCGAGCAATCTACATTTCATGAATGGAGCCTCATATTTGATGTACAACGCGAAAATCGCAGAGAAATGATTTCGCTCCCCTGACTTCTCCCATCACCACAAATTTAAAAATGTATACCATTTAAGATCAGGAATTAAGATTACATGTACAGTATATTAAAACTTGAATAAGTTTTTGAATATCACTTGTATTGTTATAAGTCATGAGCTCGTCTATAAAACAATTAATTGGCCCATTGTTTAAATATTGAGCACCAGAATGATAATCGTTCATGATGATCGTTGATGAGGTCCTAAAAACGGGAAAATCCATATTGGCTAATGTACCATTTCTCGCAGGTAAGAATTTACATGTACCTGCATAGGAATAGCATTCCTGAATTCGATAAAAATCGAATGAAATTCAAACTTTATCGCCGATTAAAGAAAACTTTTCAATAAGTCTTTAAATAAGATTTAAATGTTAAATACTTCTATTATAGAAAGATTTAACGGGACGTTACCAGTTACTTATACTGTACATGTATATCAGAGGCTAACATCGCGCGGTGCAACCGGCCATTAAGAATAATACGGACGTGATAATGATGGTTTTCTCCAGACAGATATGGGAGAAAAAGATGCTAAAATAAAAGTGGAAAAGTCAGCCATCAAAAATGGCGGTCATTGCCCCCAAAAACCGCCATTCATTCCTTGGGCGCATTGTGCGTGCATCCACATTTACCCACAATTCCTCGGCGTGAGTGGAAACCAGCAAAACTCGTACAATGACACATTGCTCTTTCGCTATAACCTACGACCGAGAAAAAAAAAATACTGCACTCCCAATACTATAAATATCTATCAAAGAAAACGATCGCAAAATAACTATTAGCAGACTCATTTTACGCCCAAAAACCCCGGCTTTTTTATTGACAAGTGAGTCATTTATCACAGCGCCCCCAACATCGATCGTTACATGCGCCATATTGCACAAATGAAGACGTTTTTTACGTTCGCCAATACGGGGGCAATGACGCCCTAATATTTTGAGCACTTATTTTTATGGAAAATGTTATTATGGCGGCGTGTCAACGCCTGGAACATTCTATACGCCACTATGAAACTTTCGCGTTAAATTCAAAGTAATTTTTATCGTTCGTGCGTCCCTTTTGAACTGTTCAGACGAAATGTCTTAAGCATCTCATAGCACTATTTGATTTCTGTACATACATTGTAGTAAATCTTTTCAGTTTAAACGAGAAATGTTAAGAAAACTGATCTGAGACATTCCCAAGGATACCAGATAAAAACACATTGACACCGAGTCGTTTATATTCTGATAACGATGCATGCTCTCGGCGCAATATATATGTGGGTTTTTTGGGGATAAAATGAACGATTTTTAATGTACCAAGCAATAGTTTAAACCATTCATATGAAATACTATACGGGACAATTATACGAATAAAAGCATATTGTATATGAAAATCTTTTTGTTTTGTTTTTTCCATATATTTATTACATCCAGCAAGTAACCTCTGCATTTTCCAAACTACTTTTAACGGAATACAACTAGATTCAAACCTACTTGTTAAGTCGAATTAGCATAATGTAGCGTGTACTTGTCAATTAACAAAAAACAGTTATCTTTTATATGTAATGCAGATGAGTTTACCCACGTTTATTACAAATCTATATATGGAGATGCGCGGGGATCACGTTTCACTCATACACCTTTTCTCAGACCCAACCAAACAACTTTGGACCTATAGTGGTTGCATGAATTGCGAGGTTGGTCAATCATCGCCATGATATTTTTCGCTATTTTCCAAACGCAGTGCATGGCCAGATCATCAATTCGCGCCACTAACATTAAAATGCGTCCCCGTTCTCTGATTATTTGAACGAATTAAAGAAAGGAAATGAATTCGGCACCCAATCAGAAAATGGTAGTGCACGCTGAATGATCTGTGGCCTGAATTCAATTCATGTTGTGTATCTCTTATCCGAAGTGCTTGAAACCAGAAGTGTTTCGGGGATGGGACACAAATCAAAATACAAAATTCATTTTTTTTTAAATACACCTTATACAGCTGTACAATTTTTATTTGCAATAAATTTGTGCATTGAACCATGATAAACAGGTGTGGAATATTCCACTCGCGAAATCTTATCGGCACTCGAAAAGTTTTCAAGGATTTTGGTTAGAAATATTACTATAAATTTTATTCATTTACAAGGGCGATATTCGATTTTTTTAAAAAAAAAAATTCTCACTCTGTCGGATTCTCTATTGCATTGTATACTCATGTGAAATATCCAAAAATTAACAAAACTTGCACAAAAAATGATTACATTTCTGATGCCAATATACATGTATATAGTACATGCATATTAAGTCTATAGGAATGCGTTTGAAAAATCTCGACAAAAATCTATAGGTGCAGGTAGGTTTTTAATTACTATGCGATGTTTATGAATACTCACGATAAGGCAGTAAATTGGAAATTTCAGTATGTGAGCAAAATTAATAGCTCCTGAGTGTGATAACTGCAAGCCTCCGACCACGCCCTCCAGGATGGAGTTTAATAAAAGGGGTTAGAAACATGGGGTGAAAGGGTTCCCGTGAAATTTTGATTTTTGGGACTGTCTTGCCAAAGGCGAAAATGACCTATAGCTCCTCCTGCGCGTGCCCTGACATTCCCCCGTACTTTACCACTGGAACGCATAATTTAGTTTGCCAATCTGCCCTTGAATTCATCCCTACCTGGATCCCTCAAAGGATGAGCTTATTGCAGACAGGTACCGGTACAAAAGATGGCGTACAGAATGGAAAGAGAGGGTTTAAAACCGAATTCATGAATGTGAGGTTTGCCCCCTAGCAGCGGGGCAAGAGTGACCGTTAAGGGTTAGCCTATGCAGACTCCAGGTCGCATGGGAATATTTTGAAAGTACGCTGTAGAGCAGATACCTGAAACTTGGATTTCTCGACCTATCTTGCCAGAAGCTATAAAAGCACCGACAGCAGCGCCTCCTGCGCGTGGCCGTATCTCACCGCCCTGCATAATTAAGTGGACCAAGTTGCCCTTGAAATCCCTTCGATACATGGGCTTGTTGCACTCGTACAAAAGGAGGGGAAATCCATGGAAAGAAAGGGTTACCGAGTTCATCGAGGTGAGGGTAACTTGCGTGACCGTCGAGGGAAGTCCAAACCGGAGCCGTTAGTCCAGGCTGCATGGGAATATTTTGAAAATAGGATACCCGAGGCGAAATAAGACGGCAAAGAAGCTGACGGGGGTCAATGCAATATCTTTGATATCACTGAAAATGAAACTAAAAAAACCTTTCACGCGCAACTCACTAGGGGGAGAGGGGTAAACCTTTGGAAGAGTCCCCAGATTGCAAACAAAGATGGACCAGCGCCAAGTTGAAGTAACCCGGGTCAACGGATCCTCAAACCCCTCTCTTCTTTTTGATGGCCATGCTTTCCAAAAATGTTTTCTTACATTGTGACGGTATGGAATTCTCATTTAATTCCTCTGAAAAATATGGATGAAAGGGGTCTACAGGTCTCTCGAAATTATAATAGCCCAAGTCTTAGCACACTGCAGTTCGTTGAGTTATTTTAATTTGCAGGGTGCATTGAAAAGCTTAAATAACGTCGTTAAAAGCGAATGGCGATAATACAACAAGTTATTTATATTGCTTAATGAGTAAATTTTACAAAATTCCAGATTTGAAAGGCGTCTAATATTAAAGTGCGGTGTGATATACTGTATAATGTTATACCGAACCACATACGCATTCTTGTCGATGTTTATCTTTTAAACGTGTTTCTCCTTCTCTTCACTTTTCTTGGCAGCCACCGATTCATTACTATTCAAATGAATGCAAGAAAAATAACAGTGCACTTGGCATACAATAAATATACCAGGACATTGCACTTTTCGGTTTATTTATGTAAACAGATCACATGCATGTTGTTATGTTGTTGTGTTTGCTTTTTCAAATCACTTTTTCTTTGAGGTTTATGTCCATCCACCCTCCAGACGACAACGTCTGCCTCTGTATGCGTATAGCGGAACAAAAACACGCGTACAGTATATATATACTGTAGCTTTTTGGGATTTAGGCTTATCGATTTTCTAGAGAACGTTCAAGTATATACAGTACAGCATACTTACAAAATTGTTTAGAGGTTGGCATGCGCACAATACTCGCCTGATGGACACGATTTAATACTACATGTATATCTATAACTAACATATCCGTTATAGATAGTATGTGCATGAGAAGTTCTTCATCTTCAAGTGGTCAGAATATTTAAAAAATATAACACGACCAAGTGTTTTATTTGTGTTTATTGTACAAGCTATAAGTGGTATAAACAAAACACTTGGTCGTGTTATAATTATATTTGTGAAGAATTCTTGTAAAACTTTTTCAAATGTACATGTACAGTGAAAAAAAAGTAAATTAGTTATTTTGGCAACATTTATTTTAATGTGATACTGTATTAAATTTGCGAAATAATGATAGCAACAAGAAATCCTGCATCAACCATGCACGAAAAACTAAAGGAAAATGTTCGTTCATTGCTTATATTTGTTTTTGGATTCTAAAAATGGGACATTTTAAGTATATATTCAGAAGCTTTACGAATGGCACTTTTGGCAGTCTTGAAGTCATGTACATGTATGCAAAAGGACAATCTAAGTGGTTTGAAAAATTCACTCAAGATTATCGCTGTTTACAAACAGTAAACAGTCGGACTAAGCAGTCTGATGGTCATGGTGGACCCCAACATCACAATTTAGTTATATTTCTCGTATTTGGGATTCTAACGACATCACAACTGCATGCCAAAAGTACAATTCGTAAAGCTCAGTGCCTGAGTACCCCGGGTGTATTCGTTGGTTTTAAACCTGTATACAGCGAACTCGTAAAATTCCCGAGTTAGAATACAAACGTGCATGCAACCTTAAATAAAATTGACGAATTGTCATATTCAATATTCGTCAATTCATGCATGGATTATGCGTATACTATAAAAACAAGGGTAAAATATTTAAATTTACTTTTATAACGCCAATAAAAATGGTTTCATCGTAAGCGTCTCTTCCCGCCACATTTTGTTTACACATAAATTTATCCATATACTATATATAGTATACATATCCTTAATTCATACAGGTGTGGGGTTAAGGAGTTTTATGGGACGTTTTATGAAAGCCATATAACCTAATTACTTTTCAGGTTATCCCATTCACCTTTATATCGTAGACAGGCTCTATAGGTCGAGATTAGTGACGAGGGTGCCCAAAAGATTATCTTTTTATTCCCTTTTATACACACAAGCATTCCCCAATACAAATATCATATCGGAGGAAAGTGGAAAGATGGGTCATTCATCTCCAACTTCTATAGGTTCGTTTATGAACTTCCCTCATTGCAATAGTTCATTCACTCCGCAATTCCAGCTTCATTTCGCATCGTTTTCATCCATGCAGTCTGCATTCATTTGCTTAAAAAATGGAGTTTCTCACATACACCTCAATTTGAAAAGTGCGAGACGGAACGCACTTTGCAACAGATATAAAAATTTTTTAAAGAAAAGTTGAAAATGACACAGTATACCTATAACAAAACATAACTCATTCCCAATTAAGCATCGTTATAGTTAATTCATTATAAAATATATTTTTCATCTATATCCATCTTACAGAGGCTATATATGTTTTCAGAAATACGCAAATTTGCTATAGCGCACGTGCAGTTTCGAGAATTCAACGAAAGCCTGTTCGCAGACCTCGCTTGCAACCATGCGTTGCTCATATGCTAGGCCTGTAGCAAAGTTATTAAGGTTCAAGTTCGTTTTATAGCGAGGTCATTGTCACACTTTCTAACTAAAATGTGGCAGAAAGTTTATTGACATTCAAAGAAAAAGTTACGCAGTGGAGCCGCTCTTTTAATGAGAGAAAAAAAGCAAAATGAAAAGCAACCTCGTCTTGCTATAGGCCTTATTGTGCTGCAAGGGAAATCCCTCAGAATGCAACCTTCCAGGAGTTAACATTCGTTAATATCATTAGCGACCAAAACAAGTTGTTAGACCAGTTAACAAACCCTGAAATGGTGGTAAGAAATAGTTATGCATGTATAAGTACAGTATACAGTATAGCAGGGGAACTCAGACAAAAACTTTACGTGAAGTCACGTGTCCAAAATCTACAGCTGCAGCGGTTTAAACATTTACTCATGATTATCGCTGTTTTGCGTGTCGATTTTCCACACAAATCTTCGACTGCATGGCAAAGTACGATTCGTAAATCTCATGTCTGAATACCCATATATTATATCACTGTAGTATACATGTGCGAACTACTGTAGTTGCTTACATCTAAAGTTTATTGTAATTTATTTATCATGTTTTCAAGATCCATTCATTGTTAATCACGTGTTTAAACTGGAAAACGGTTGGAAAGAAAGCATACATGCATGTATATATAAATGCCAAAAATACATGGACATTCAGAGTGGAAATCCGGAGTTCTATACGAGTGAGCCGGTATAAATATCACGTGGCTTTTTCATCCAATTATCGACTAAAAGCACGTGTTTAAAGTAATAGCAGCACAACACAGTATGAGCATAATTACGAAATTATTATAATTTAATTAAAACTCGCAAAATCGACTAAAGTCTGTATATCTGACAAACTTATCGGACAGTTTTGATACTAAGTTTCCTATTTCAATAATTTCAAGACAACATTTTTCCATTTTTCGATATTTTATATTTACAGTGATGGGCCTTTTATACATGCAATATTTCAAGAGAATGTCTGAAGGCAGACATGTCATGCACGGAAACTGACTCCTATAGGCCATGGGGGTCATCCATATCTATTCTCTCCCTCGCCTTAGGATGAAGCACACAGAATAAGACATGAAACGCCAATGATCTTGGGTTTAACGACTATATTGACCCTTGCATCGTCCGATTACTTTATAGTTATTACAAGAGGGAGGGGTCAGCGCTAAACAATATATTGTAAGCTTCCCTCGTGGTATCATAGTTCAGTCAAAGCCAGTGTGCGTCATCCTGAACAACTGACCACCCACGCGCGGTCAGCCTTCTCTAAATTTACATACACAGTATACAAGTGTACATTTACATCGTCGTTGTTGTTATCATCATTGAAACCTTTTAGGTAAATTGCGTTCTTCGCAACAGATAATTACAGTAATTAAGTCCGTCATCGCCAACAGAGGTTGCCCTCGTTAATTCTCCATCGAATGGTCACTTCCTGCATGTTATCACGTGGCACAAATAGCCGCGCGCTCGTAAAAATGTTGTCCACCCACGCGACCTTATTAGGCCTATTTGTTACCGCGGTATTTTGACGATTTCCCGACACGACAATGACACTTCGTTAGAGGGTTTAACGTAGATGCATTAATTCGGCATGCGTCGGTCACTCAAAGCTCTCGTGTCCGGCAAGTGGTAACGAAGCCTGATTGCGAGTTTCTTTCGCACTATACATGTACACACCGCGGCCGAAATTAGTAGATGGCATTAAGCTATATAAGCCGATGGACGAAATATACATCAACTCTCTGCAGTTATACCAGCATAAATGCAATGATCAAGAGTTGCGAAGGTTCAGATGACCAACTATATGATCAGGTATACATGTATACGAGCGCGCCCAGCTGCTTGAGATCCGTTAGAGCAGGGTTTCTTAACCTGCATGGGGTTCATGGATTAGGTACTGGGGGTCCACGAAGATGTTAAAAATAATAACGATAAACAATAAATTAATAAACCTGCCCTACACTTAAGTTTGTAAGGGGTACGTCAGATTGTTTAAATATTGCAAGTGGTCCATGGTAAATTAAGTTGACACGGGCTTTTACAATTGGCCATCACTCTAGTTTTGTTAAATCAAACGACAATATATTTTATCTGTACAATTGAATCGACTTTTATATACAAGTATATGCTGTATATACTCTTAAAAAAAGGTATACCAAATAGAACCATTTGAGGTTCTTTTCCTTGCTACACCAGAAGAACCTTTTTAGGCACTTCGAAGAACCCCCAAAAAGGCTCTTTTTAAAGAACCTTTTTTAAAAGGTTCGAAATACACACATAAGGTTCAATACACTAAACCCTTTTAAGGCTTCTTTGTAAATTGAAAAGGTTCAATACATCAAACCCTTTAATTGTATAATGGTGATTTTGAAAGGTAATTCTTTTTGGCATCCTCCATTCCGGAGTTAGCTATATGGATTTGCTATGTTTTCATTGTGCAAACGAAGTGATATTAGGCTGAATACAATGTAGCTGCTATTGCCCAGTAATTTGAACTAAAACGTTCACATATTGGAACAAACATCCAATGTAAGAAACGTCTCGGTAATTAATTAAAATAGGAATATGCACTTGGTTGCATGTGTTTTCGTCCTGAAAATCTAGTGCTATTTAGGTGTACAACTGCTATATGGCATAGAGTAAAAATTAAAACATTGGGCACAAGATTTGATCTTATAACCTAACCTAAAACGTTCAAATTACTGTGCCAAACATTTCAGTTTTCACTGTACACCACAGCAGTTGTACATCTAAACAGAACTACTGTATACCTTTTCGCCATTTTTAGTTGAGGTGCTTCGAAGCACCTATTCTGAAGAACCCAGAATAAACTTCAAATTTTTTTGAAAAAAAAGTTGACATTCAGATAAAATCGCATATCGATTGATGTCTGTATGGTGGGCTATGCCCTTGCCTCAGTTTTCGTGAACTACCGAATTTTCCCGATGACAATAACTCGTATCTTATAAACATTAGTATTATAATGGAAGTTGTTATTTTTACCGACAAAAAAAAGATGACAAAAGGCTAGTTTAGAAACGCCCTATTTCTAGCGGATTACTTGGCAAACATTAAAAGCATGCACGCACTATATGTTACATGTACATCAAAGTTAAATTAAAAATAGTACATTTTTGAGGTTAGGTAGTTGGGCTATTTCAGAAAGGACTCGCACATGAACATGTACAGGTAGGCAGGCCCGAGGAATTTTATGGTTACTTACTATACTACACATCTACTGTTCGTCAAATTACACGACAATAAATTTCTACAATTAAGGGGCGACGAGGGTAACGCACGTGATCTAAAGGCTAACCTTGACCTTAGCAACGACCATTTCCCCACTCTTAATTATTTTTAGCTTTGATTATGCAAGCGTACACCTTTCGGCAACACGTTTTAACGATAACACGCGCGAGTTTCACGAAGCTCGGAAATTAAATTGACCCCTCACCCCATCCCCCTTCTTCATGGTTTACCCTTCGGGCGGAGCGTTTCTCTACCCTCAGCATTTTAACCTCGAAATCCCCACCCAACATAGAGGTCAGTGATATCTTGTTTACTAGCGTCGAAAAAAAATGCGCTTTGTCCCCAACTTTTTTATCCCTCATTTTTCTCTCCCAGGCAATACCCCCCTCGACAACCCAGTAGGAATGTTTCCCTCACTCCGTCAAAGTCGTCTTTTTTACCCCCACTTTCTCTCTTCTTTTTTTTCGGAGGAGCACAATAGCCCCACATATTCCCCTCATCCATTTCTTTGAATCGGAGGCCCTATCACTCCCATTATCTGCCCCTACGCTCATTTACCCCCCGAGAGTTTTCTACCCCACCCGCCTCTCCTCCACCTTCTCTACCTGTCATGATTAGGACACTCACACTGGATACCATGGTAACGGTAATAACCCCCCACTTTTACTGTCGTCAGCAGGTTAGCAAATCAGGTCGCTGACCTCCTACCTTTTATTTTTCTTTAGGCTTACACATATTGCCGATGCACCCACCCCCCAGCGTTGTTTTCGCCCGAACCGTTAGTAACCCAGGTGGATCCGGATCCTACACAAAAGGAAAACATCCACCAGTTGTTTTCAAAGCACACGTTTTTAATCTTCGCAATCACTTAGATAAACAATGCCAAGCGCCATTTTTGCCAGAATTAATTGCGAGCTTAGTTTTGAGATTGGTCGCCATCTTGGATTCAGGCGTGGAATTTTTTTTTTTTTTTATTTGTTTTTATTTTTACGAAATGCTACTTCTCTTCTTGGACTGATGTCAAAACTTTAATTAGTATACTGTCCAATAACAAAAACTAATTACTGGACATCATTTAACTGTTAGAACCCTTGAAAACATCCAACGCTATCAACATGAACAAATCCGGCGAGGCGATCGAACTTTCAAATTGTGTTGTAAACATGACGATTGGGACACATCAGTGACACCTAATCCGACAATCGAGTTTCGTAGGTTTGCAAACACGCATAGCATTAGTGGCATAAATATACATACAGTATACCGTACATGTAGGTATAGGCTATACTGTAGGTGGCTGCTCACAGTATACACATCAGTTATATCCTAAAATCCAAACCCCTCACAAGGCCCACGTTGCCTATACGCAGATCTAAATTTAGCACTAAAAACAGTAAAATTGTTTTCTGAGAAATCCAACAACTTTTCCCCCATCCGCTGACCACGCCATTTGTACCGCCCTCTACGTACGTATATACGAATTCCAGCATAGACCCCCTGGTCATTTATAACTTCCAGGAGCGATAAACACACTCCCCGGACAAAATTTACCATGTTGCTACGTCGGGGTGATCGAAATACTAGGAAAATGAGCATCGTGAAATTTAAGGAGCTTCGAGAAATCCGAATGCACTTAACACTCGAACGCTTGACCACCTGACACACACCGAGGATCGCAGTCCTCCGAATTAGATTGTACTTTTTCAAGGGTATGTTTTGTTTGCAAGTTTATGACCGACTGCCCTGTTCTTCGTTAACGTCTTATTACCCAATAAAAGTAGTTGTACGCATCATCTTCAAATAGTTACCGAAAATGCGCACAACCGAGCATCGACTTTAAACGAATACTCACCTCGAGTTATTTGTTCTCGACGCCATATTTCTAACGCCCTATCTAATTTTAATTTGTGAAATGTACAATCGATTGAATATTAAATATGCATAAGCATAAGCAGCCTACTATTAACGGAGTGACAGGTATAGATGCTTTGAATTTATAATTCATGGGAACGCTTAGCACAATGTCTGAAAAAAGAAACCAGAACTTGGAAGGAATTTTAAGTCCTATATTTATAAGGAATTTGAAAGTTGCGGGCGCAAATAGGACACGTATACAGAACCACGATGATTTCACCTGCATGTATTTGAGGGGGGTTGGGGGGGGGGGGGGGGTATATAATATATTGTGGCTGGCCAACAAAGGTTGCAGAGACGAAGCCCCTAAACTCAACCACACCAGCGACTGAACAATCAAGGTGAATACAGCGCACGACCGTGCAACAACAGTGTTGCCAAGGAGCAACCAAATAGAAATCTTGCATCGATTTTTCGCTCTTTTCAAATTGTAGACGCGAAAAAAATCTCCAAGTTACCCATGTATAAATAATATGCGGGTTCATTCATCCCTCAACATCGTATATATACTCCTAACCTAATCCAACTGTATATATAATATATTTCACATTTTTATTTTTAAACATCCCCTCGCGATCCTGTAGGAGTATAAAGGGCATTCCCCTGACGCCGGAGAAATGTGAAATATTAAAAAAAAAATACCAATCTTAGTATTTTGAGAGAAAATAATTGGAAAACAAAAACAACTATCACGAGCCACTGAGCAAAAATTATCGCAGCTATACACTGTAAGGTCAGCGTTCGATTCAAATTATAGTTTTTTTTCAGCATTTTTACATTTCCCTACTGCTGCATGCTGCATATGATATATATATATATATATGCTCGTTAGGCTCATATGTTTCCTTGGGGGAAGGAAGGAGGGGGACTGGGGAGGGAGGGTGGGGGGATATTTTATGTTTGTCAAAATATCCCAACATTGATTTACGGATCAAGATTGATATTTCAAAAACTGTTTTGCAATAAGTATAAACTTACTTTGCGACATGAAAAGCGCGCTAATCGTAGTGTTTGTGCCTAAAAACAACATTTTACAGGCTATGCGCTTTAAAATTGATTTCCAATGTCGCAGTTTTGATTACTGCACGTAGACGCCACGTGACTAAAATCCCGACTGCCATAACCAAGTATAGACGGCTGCATGCCTTGATTATACTGTAGTTGGTATAAAATTAGGGTTAATCGACATTTCTGAATGACCCATGTCCACTCCATATAGATATCACTATATATAAACAGCCGCGTATTTGGCAAACAAGGTCATGCGAGGTTGTAACGATAAATATTATTATTAATATTATTCTTTATTGTTTCTTCGGATGCAGTACATTGCCATAAAAAACACATAATTTGATATTTGAAACGAAAAAAAAGATTTTTTTAATATATACAGTAGTCGATTTTTAAGACTGTTTATCGACTGTCGTCTGCTACATGCGATATTGAGGTATGCAGAACGATGTTGGCAATATATTGCAGACACGCTTCGAATTAAACTGGGTAGCGCGTTAAACCAAGGGACAATAAGTCAATGGGGTAAACTTCGGGAGAAGACCTCTTGAACTACACTTCAACAAGTGTTTATAATTGCTTTATACGTAGGGAATCATTTCAGGTTACGCAGGTCAGCACACACAAATCCAAATACATCGGAAGAAAAAATGATTCAGAAAAAAGGTGAGGTTATAACTAGCACTCAGTTGGCAAAAACAATCGATGCTGTAACTTCAGGGTGATACAAAAGTAATACATCTCTAGTTTTCCCTTGGAATGTTAAACATCTATAATCTCTAATATTAAACGGCTTAAATCCATGGAGATCCGAAAACTTGTTGGGGATTTTATTTTAAATTGGGTAACTTCATTGATCTAAACAATACTTTCTATTGCATTTTTTTGATGTTACAGTAGTTCCTATCAGTAAGATAACATATCAATTTACAGTATAGGTTATCAAGCATTTTTCTTCTCACAACTTTAGGTCAAAGTTAATCGACGAACCCACCATCACATACTGTATGTGCATCTTTCATTACTTCTGACTTTATTTGGATCGGTCATCAACTTTGCATTCTACCAAGAAATTTCAATGCTTTTTTTTCGGAATTCATCAGATCCATAAAAATATCGATTTTATAAATATTGCCTGGTTCGAGACGTTTATTAAATTTTCACGATTCTATGGCGATCAGCTTATTTTTCAGACAATAAAATACATGTATCGAGTAGTTTTATGATTCATTCCAGTTAATTATTACCATAACTACGATGGTATTTATTAAAAAGTCCCAGATTCAAAACGGTCCCAAAGTTCTAGGAAAGGAAGTCATAAACTTTTCCAATTCCTTCGAAAAACGCAGCCATGGAATTCACGCCATTGGCTGTCAGCAAAAAGCTATTTTTCTACTGAAAGTCAAATGACCCCTACTGACCCTATGGGAACGAGCTTGACCCCGATAGGACATCCACGCCATTAGCGCTCATTTATTTTTGGCAATGCTCGTTCCTCCCGTTCTAAAGGGGTCGTGACCCCAATTGCGTAATGGGCATCAGATGACCTTAAGATGTCCTAACATCAAAGGAGGATATTTTATAGGGCATAATATAACAGGACATTGCAGGGTGCGACACGTGTACCCTTGGCATTACTGAACTATAATGGGGGGTCCAGTTGCAGCGGACATTAAGGCTATAGTTTGGCAATGTCCTAAGGTGTTATGCGGCCTTTATTACTGTTAGCTAACCCGAACTAAAAGTCCAGGTTTAGTGTTTTTCCATCCCGTTAGCTCTTACATAAGGACCGGCCCTATAAATGGGCGCCACAGTGCCTCACGAATTTCCCAAACAAAAATATGACCAATTAACAGGAGAAAATAGGCGAGGGTAACAAACAAGGGAGGAGGAAGAGGGGGGGGGGGGTAGAGCACGCGCTCTTAAATTTAAAAGTCCTGCCACACTATAGTGCTGCGGTTCCAGTGGAAAATGCCTATTTAAGGGGAGGGGTCAATAGAAAGCACAAAAGATGGAAACCGTTAAAAAAGGACAGGTGGCGCTGCAGAGGATCAGAAAAAAGACCACTCTCGCTTTTTGGTGTGATGGTCAAAAATACACAAAACAGGACCAATTCCTTTCTCCCCCTCCCAAAAAAGAAAAAAAAAACCATCTGCATGCGGAAAGCTCCCAGTACGGCCAAAACTGACCCCTATGAGCTATCAATCATTTTTTTTTCATTGGTCGAGGGGTGATGATCGAAAGTTTTTATGGGTGTGCGCCACTATGCTTTTGAAAAATGAAAATATAGTAAAATAATTTGTTTAAGTGTGGCGTTTCCATTCACGAAAATTCTCGTTTTTATATACATGAATAGCCCCTGCCTTCCGGAAATAGAAATGGAAAGATTTTTTTGAATAACGAAAGATTATTTTTGGCGAGCCCACGTACGTGTTTTCAAGTTTAACCGAAAGCAATGCATGGAAAAGTAATGGATTTTGCACATTGCACCCACTCAGTGAAAAGTAATCTCAGGATAAAAGTTTTTTTTAGCGATTGGCACCATTTTCGTAAAAATACCGCCGATTAAAATTAACGACAGATTAACAACCTGCATTTTTTTTTTATTATTTTTTAGAATAAACTGCTGGCAAACGTTTTATCGGGCTTATTAATAACATGACAGCCAGCATCTTTCAAGCATTCCATTTTTAGTATGCAAAACCGAAAGTTGATGCTTTATTTTAATCGTCATGAGAAATACGCCATATATACGCTCGTTACACGTATTTAAAGAATACGAGTATGAAATTCGGCATACGATTTAGCTCGCCTTTTTTATTATACTGCAGCTTATCCTAAACAGGATTAAATTTGATAGTTCGGATTTTCGCCCAAGAGATTAAGACCGACTAAGATTCATGGATATATTAATCGAATACTTCGAATAATTCAAATATTCATATTAAATTCAATGGAACACTGCCACTAGCTGTTCTTGAAACCATGCATGTCATTCAACGCGATTTAATTCTTAACAAATTGCTTTTTTAATATTTTAAGAGTTTCGTAGTATGTTTATACTGCAAGTTTGAATTAACAAAAGTATACATCAGGGTTCCCCCAGAAATTTCCTTTTCAACTTCCCTGACTTTTCCAGGTTTTAAAAAAAAAAATTCCCTGACCAATGACAATGTCAAAAATTGGCATATTTTGCAAAATCGACATGAAAATTTTTTTTAAATTCGACAATTTTGTATTCGTAAAACGTAGAAAGTTTTGAAAATTTGTACTCGGAAAACGTGGAAAATTTTTCAAATTTGTACTCGGAAAATAGGCCCTGAGCTAACCATGTAAAGCAGTAATTTTGGAACTCATCAACATGACTACGTTGAATTTCCCAGAATTTTTTTTTTTAAAAAAAAGCCATTCTTCCCTGACTTTTGCAGGTTTTCCAGGTCTGGGAGTAAACCTCCTGTACATGTACTACATTCTCAGCATTTAAGTATGATCGTCATTTTCTAATTAATTATTATGGTTTCAGAATACCAATCTTGAGCATTGCCTCATTCACGTATTAATTAGTAAAGTTTACAGACAAGAAGCACACAAACAAGATATACCTGTGAGCCTATTTTCCTCACTGGAGAAGCGAAAAATGAGCAACTCGTCACTTTCTATACATTTTTAACTATGAAAAAACGCGGACATTGACCTCATCTGCAGAATTTCTGACGTTTATTTACGTTTGATAGCAGTTTATTCTAGACCTATTTATATTAGGCCTATACTTGGCCTTGCAGGCAGCTGTCACTAAGGTCCACTCGGTGGCTATTTTTGAAATTCCCCCATCCCAGCCATTCCTCCTCCCCGTCCTGCGTCTCCCCCAACATTTACCCACCCTTATTTAAAGATACTGGAAACCCAGAACATTTTTTTTATTTTTAAAAAAAGTGCTCAGGAGTGAATCGAATGCATTGTTACAAGCCGAACGCTGCGACGTGGCAACATTAACAATGACCGCCTAGTGGACAATCATTAAAAAAGTAGAAAGTTACTAAAAATAAAACAATGAGGGCAGAAAAACTCGCCAAAATTAAAGGGAATACCAAAATGTTTACCCCCCGGCATCTATTACATTTATTTGTCCATAATCAAAAAATGGAATCTCTGAACCTCATTCTACTGTACATGTATAGTGTAGGCGTGATGATGGCTCTCGGCAAAAAATGTCAGATAAAACAAATTACTAATGCACGCTGTTCACCAGAAGGCGCTCTTATCGCACCAGGAAATGCGGAATTCCCCCTTCTTACGCAATATTCTTATACCATAAAAGTGCATAACAATAAGCCAGACCTCTTTCACACTTTCCCTTATTTCCTTAAAAATAAAACGCCGTTTGCGGGGTAGTTCGCTTGACCCGGGTCAAGCAGGGCCGCTTTTGGTCATAGAAATAAAATAAGTGAGTCACCATAATTCGTACAATTCGTAGAAATTACACAATACTCATTTTCCATGACTCAATGGCAGGTATAGGCTATGCTCAGAATCGGTCGAGTCGCTCGTCTAACTGACCTTTACCTCGACCGTATATCCTCGGCTGACCATCCATCAGCCAGACATGGCAATGGTTATTTTGGTCATTTGTCACTATACGCCTTGTTGTGGTCACTATTTTGTCACTTTTTCTTATTCTCTACAGATTTTTAAAAAGCGAATGGGTGAGTGGACACGGGCAGGGTGGGTGAATGGACACGTAGGGGCCAGCAGCAGACAGGAAGAGAAAATAGAAAGCGGAAGATGCCATTAGGGCTAAATATAAGGCTATAGGTGCAAAAGAGGAAAGCACAAAAAGGCAGGGCCCCTCGAACCTTTTATGTCCCTTTCCTTTTCAGGGTCTCTTTTTGACCACTGTACGGACAATAGAGTCTGGCCAGAATTCAAAACTGACACTTGATAGCGGAAGTGAAAGCGTACTTCTCACGGTGACTGTAAAAAGTCGCAGAAAAAAAGAAAATCCAAATCACAAATCTAATTTTACATAACTCGAAATAAAAAACAACCTTTAGAAAATGTAAACCATTAAATCTTCTAACCATTCCGTCTCCACCGAATCCATGGTTTCTAATAAACCCCGGGTAAACGACCGTCAAATATTGTATACATGTGTTTTCCGAGTCGATGGACATAAATAGAAAACATATAATTGGGATATATTCAACACATGTCCAAGACAAAAAAGCCTTGATAATTCTATTTCTCCAAAATATTTGAGAATCCGAAACGTTTTGAGCGCCCACAAAACGCCAGAAGCGGAAAATTCCACACCTGTCCCACGATCGTGATTCAATACGCGCCACGTCTGTGTCATGCACAAGATTATTACAAAATATTTTGTAAAATTATGCCTTCAGACTAACTTTGTTAATATGAAATATGAATCAATTTCGTGTTTATAGTTTTCGGTCGCATCTCATTATGTACATGCAATTACTTCCAAAATTTGAAACACTTCTGGTCCCATTATAGCATATCGGACTATAACTGATACATGTGCACATAACCTGTATTACACACTCGATCTTATTATTACAACTTTATTTCGCTTTCATTTACGAAAATTTTGTCCATTTCTGCAACTGAACAATTGTTATCACAAAACATTTGTAAAAAAAAAGTTATAAAAAAAAAGCGTTTGTGAATTTTTTCAGCATTTCCTCAATAATATTCTACATTCAGCATTTGACATTCAACACGTATATACGCTAAAGATGTATATAGACAAATCCTGGATAAATTTCCTCTAAAGAATTTTTTGCAAATGACTCCCAGGGATTTTTTACAGATTGTGCCGTACATTGCCAATTCGCCTACATAAAACTGTCAATAACAAAAATCATGAGTTTGAGGTCAAAACCCCAAGTCCATACGAGTTCAAAACAACGAAAACATGCAAAAATTGGTTTTTTATGACGCTTGAAAGTGGGGATGTAGGGGGGAACTGCGATGCATCGAGGCAGACAGACAGCCTGAACTTTCAAATGTGGAATATTACAAATGACAATCAGGAAATGAAAGCAGATCAAAGCAAGGAAACTTTAATTGCACAAAAAAACCTGCCAGTAAAGGTCAACGAACTCTCTACACGGCCAGCAGCATATGTACTTCACTCGAAGGACTGAAGCCCACTTTTTAGCCACAAAAAAACCACGAGGATGTTCGCAAATTCAAGGCCATTGACCTCCATCTCATTGCGTCTCCTGAAGACCAAATTAGGGCCAACACGCATAGCACTAGAGCGTAGGGTGCTGCCTATTTAGGGGGCAGATTCAGCGTTATCCGTAGCATCCCCATTTTTGGAAATGTTTCGAAAATTATACTTATGATACCATTGATACGCGTCTTTTTGTTTACGCTCTATAAGGTTAGGATCTATTACAAGACGAAAAATAACATTTCTTTCAGAATCAAATTCTCCATAGCAGATTTATGATTAACATATCTGGAAAACACCGTTGATATACAGTATCAATTTTACAAAGATTAATTGGGTAAGGGGAAGGAAAAAAAAATTCTGAAAAGTTACCTGTTTTTATTTTATAATGGAAAAAAGAAATCGATTTCGGATTTCTATTTAACAGTTTATTGATAACAATTTCAAGCACTTGATGATAGAAGATGAAATGTATTGATAACTTTAAATATAAAGTTATATAAAGAAACAGCTGCTTCGTTAAAGTACATGTATATACTTTAGTCAAGCTGCTGTTTCGTAATGAAAGTTTTAAAGTTTAGTTATCAAATCAACACATGAGTCACGTTGTTAACATTTAATTCCTTCATTTCGAAATAAAAGAGAAATTTCCTAACATTATTTTTGGTATATTCGCAAAACGGTTGAAAATTTTTAAAGAAAAATAAGACGAAAAATAATTAAAAAAATCGCAATTTCCGCAAATTGAATTTACCAGCAAACAATTGATTTAGTGTTTAAGTGCCACATGCCCTATTTGTGATTTTGTTCAAATTCTCCAGAGCTCCATCCTGGTATCTGCTGTGCTGTCATCTCGCGTGACACAAAAAGGTCCAAATTTAGTTCGGACCCAACATTTCCCTGTTGCCTGAGTTGAATTACCATTTGTGAATTTGCGGAACAGAGCGCGGAATTTATCGAGCTATTACAGACCAAAAAATAGGCACTTAAATTGCTCATGCATTGATAATGAACCTTTGGAGAGAATTACGCTTTGGCGATGAAGCTAATAATAAAAAAATAATCCGATGATGATGATGATGGTGATGACGATGATAATAAAAGAAAACATTTAGGAAAGCGCAACAGCCGGGTTCAATGACTTCAAAAATGGGTAACACAGCCTTGAAATCACAACATTGGCGGCGGTGGCGCTGCGTGTTTTTGGAGGTGTAGGCCTAACTCTTACCTTAGATTACAGGCAAGAGTTCATTGACCCTCGTTTCGGTGGCGGCGCAGAAGGGAGTTGTGGGGGGCAGTCAGCCGATGAGAGCCAGTTATATGGGCAAAGAGAGCGGGTTCCTCAGGAAGTGAAACGACTGACATTGAAGATGATGAAGGTACGATGCCACGCCAACAAAAAAAAAATAGAAATAAAAAACACGAAAAGGGTTTCCCTTAACCTTGAATGTGGGACATTGAACTTGACAGAAACGCAATTGAAAAACCTGAATAACGGGAGGCCGGGAGAGTGACGGCCACTCACTCGACTCGTGGTCAGTTGCGCCATTGCTCGACAACATTAAATCGGCGATTAAAACAGGCTCAATCGGAGCGTTAATTTTTGATGTTAGGACATTATATCATCCTGAGAGAAAATTGCAGGCCAAAAGCGAACGAGCATCAAACAGGTCCTATGGACCACTTGCCTGACCCATTAAAACTTGCCATGATCGGTCGAACTGCCCCAAATTCATATTATTTTAGCAGTTTGAACTGGTTCGGATTAAGCTACGGCAGGTTATAAGTGAACGGTCCACAGCTACGCTCGTGCCAATTTGGTCGTAAGGGTACCAATCAGGGTTAGGGATTCATGGAAATAGAATTAGAAGAGGAGCAGTGGAATATTCATTAGTATGTCCAAATGGCTAGTTCATGGTGACCCTATTGTATATGAGACGCTATGTGTGTCATATCCGCATAGCCAAATGGCCCATTGGTCCCTCCAAATGGAGGTGAAGCTAATTACGACTTTTGGGAAGCGGTATTAAACAGGTTAAGCTGTGCACATTTAAAACAAATTGTCACGGTGACCTTAAACTGATAAGTGCCTTTTCTAGGAGATATCCTACCGCGTGTTTCCCCGAAAAAAAAACGCATTAAGGCTTATTTTCAGGTTATGTCTTATTTTTTTCATGTACAACAACCTACATTTATTCTTCCCCATAGAGTCCTCCATGATTCCTTTCTTGAACTCGACGAAATTCATGTGGATTTCTTTCTGCACTTATCTTGTCTGGGTGTCAGAATATTATTCCCATAAATGACCCTTATCGGGTAAGAATGATATGGTCCACATAAAAGCGACGAAAAAAATTGCAGGCCCCAGAATTCAGAAAACGTTTCTTTATTTCACACGAGTGCAAAGTTGTTGGTCATTCGACAATAAGTCTCGAGTTCATCTGTTTACATAACCCAGTGTTTACCTCTCGTCCAAAGGCACCCGATTTACTTAATGGAAAAATCCAACTGGGGCTTATTTTCGTGGAAACACGGTATAGGTGAGAGGGCGAGAAGTGGGCGCCCAAGAACCAGGACAAGAAATGCTGAACGCCTTGCGAAGAAAGGGTCAATGAACTCGGAAAAAAGCACTGATGAGCGACTCTGAGAAGAGTTGAACTTGGAATGCGTGGAAGTTGTTTAACTTGAAAATAAACACAGGTAAATGCATGTGAAACCAGTGTAGGAAACCGTTGCCAGGGGTCAATGTTCTCTCATTTCATCCACGAATTTTTATTCGTTTCGCTTTCATCTTCCGGCAGCATGGATGAGGACAATTTCAGGAAGAACAAGCAGAAAAAAAGTTTTTTCCATTTACACAATAGGCGGTGGTTTTTCTCTCAGTCTCCCCCACTCCCATATGATCTCTGAATTCCTTTGTCCAAATTTCGAGAAAAAAAGCTGAATAGGTGTGCATCAGACAGCGCCACCTTGACATCGTTTGAAGTTTGGGTTAGGTCAGGAAAATTAGGAAGGTGCATGGTTTATTCTGTGAAATAGTCAATACTCCCCCGACAACGTGTTTGAGAGGCAACTATATACAATACTTCCTGTGTTCTAAGAGATTTCAATATGAATTTTTAAATCATAGCCCTGAAATCGCCAAAATAGTTAAGTTCGTCTTCCCACCCTAAAATCTTACACATGTTAAGCATGTGTTAAACCTAAGTTCGAGATAGGAATCCATGTAAAAATAATTCATCCGTTCTATTTCTAGTGAGACTATCTGCATTCTGATTGGTTGAAAAAGCTATGGGCGCATCATAGAAATCAAGCCACTCGAAGGCTACTTTTTCTTCATAGTTGCTCGGTATTACAACCTTTTCTCGCAAGCTATCATCGTAGTATGAAACTACCAACGAATCAGTGGACGAGAATCTTAAAAATTGCCGACCTGGACTCCCAAGTCCAGGTTGGCATCAAATTGATTAACATTAGATCGTCAATGTAAGTTTATGTGAAAAAATTTCTAACGAAGCGAGAAAGTGAAGCCGCTTTTCTCGACGTAATTTTCGACTAATTATACTTAAATATCATTAAAATAGCAATGGATACCGTTTTCCAGGCGAGTGCAATCGTTATGTATTTTCAATACGACGCGACGCGACGTTAGATTGGAACTCAAGTATAGCCATATTGCGAATCGAACGTTCGATTTTGGCCCATGCAAGGAAGCAGCTACAGTATTAGTAACGAAGTTTTTTACGCTCCCGTTCGATTTTCTATGATAATAGAAAGCTATCATTTCATAATTCTATTACAGGGACGGGAATTGCCTAACTGTTTCGATGATAATTTTGCCTTGGTTGACCACACTTCCTGTTATCCATACACGAGATACTGTATCCTGGTTTACCTGCATGCATGACGTCACTGCTTTAATGATATATCCAATTTCAATTATAGAAGTGCATGCATTCCAGACATATCCCCTCACAAATCAATTGCAGACATCGAATGTGGAACGTACAGTTTTGAGTGAAAAATTTTGGATGGTCGAAATCCCCAAAATATTAATCGGATAAGCTGGCTTAAAATAATTGCTGAACTATAGGGAAAATTTTTAGAAGTAGACTGAAATCTAAAGTATTAACAAATGATGTCTGCAGTCTCAATTTTGATAATATTGATTGAAAGATTTGGAATTTAGTCGGAATGGAGCTATAACTTTTCGATCCATTCTACATTATCATAGAAATCTGCATTGGAATTATAGAACTGGAAAAGAAAAGAAAATTAAGAGAAGCTGAATCCTTGTACTGTATATGCAAATGCGCATTGAAATTGTCATTTGTATCACACAAACTAAACTGAATACATTGCACAATATACATGTACTGCACTCTATATATATAATGTACATGTACATTAGAAGTATGCGCAAAATTCTTCGCCTTATGGGGGTTGTGATCTACTTTCCATATGATTTTTTACTATTCCGACCCCATTAGTGAACCAACCGAAACATTTGTATAAAATGGGGCACAAATTACAATTCTTCTTTCACACATTATGTGTTTAACGAGTGCATTTTGTCTCATTTGTATGTTACAAATCAGCGCTGCTTTAAAGCAGTACAAGTAAAATCCATACGCCATATTTTTCTACATTTAACCCTATGTGTATGTTAAAACAAAAAACTTTGAAGATGAAAGACTCGAAAAGCAACAGTTTATGGTCAGATTTTGCGTCGTGCAGATGCCATCTTTAGTATCACACCAAGAAAACAATTTTACATTACTACATGTAGAAACGCTATATGTGTCTTCCAACTGAGTTGTAAAAATCACTTCCGGGGTCCCCAGTGACTACCAATCATAAGCTTGGAAAGGTCACGGGGTCAAGAAAGGATTCTACGTGCTTTGCCAGCTTTCTTATTAGGAGTTAATCGAGGAATATTTTCGAAGAAAACACTAGTGACTGACATTTTTTGACCTCATGCCTAGGCCCCTCCCATGAATACAATACATGCGGGTCATCCGCTCCTGCGGGTCGCCGCGATTTTTTTAGAACTTGGTCAGAACGACAGGAACGCTATGCCCAATCACACGAACAATTTCAGGAATGAAAATTGCACCGCGATCCTCACAGGACGAGCTTATTTGAGGAAAATCGTGGAAATGGTGCGATCTCGTTCCCGCAAATTCGGTCACAAGTCATTTGAAACCGGGATAATTGAATGGCTGGTTTTTCCCACCAAAAAAAGAACAGATCTCAACATTTCAAGTGGCGTCAGCAATCCTACATCTGAAAAATACCTCGCAATAAATTTTAAAATACTTTGGCAGTCGTGGAAACACATGCAAAAGGAAGGCTTGATTGGTTTAAAAACAGCTATCACCATTTAACGTGTCGATTTTGGAAAAAAAGTCAAATGGAATTGCTTTCAAATTTGACTCAGACATACAGTAGTTCTTCTCATAGCATGCACCTAGAAATCGGTTTGGAACTTTTTTGGGACCTACATCACCTGTTTTTATAATCATATTTCAATCAAATTAGTACAAATACATGTAGATAAGCCCCAACTGACTTTATAAACAGATAGGGTACGTTCACGTTGAAGCGTTTTCCAGTCGCTTGCCAACAAGTGTCGCTTAGTGGTAATTAGCGTCTGCAATACCACTAAGCGACACTTGTCGGCAAGCGACTGGAAAACGCTTCAACGTGAACGTACCCAAAGTCCATGCAAACTCACTCCAACCCGTAACTGAAAAACAACGTTAAAGCAATCCCATTTCAACAAACCCCGAAAATAATTTCGGCCATATTAATTAAAACAAAGTAAATCTTTATTGTTGCGCGGGATCGTTTGTTCGTTTCCGATGTGATAAAGAAAAAAGTTCGTGTATCGTTTAATCGTGAAAAAACCTCCAACGATAAAAAGCCATCATTTTGAAAAATGAAATGAAGTTCTTTCACGATCAAGATCGTTCCACTTCGTTGCGTTTCCCTTCGCGAGTCCAACCTACCTACTTTTACCACCACCTGTTTATCATGTACCGTTCTCAAAGAGAGTTCAACGACCTGACAGCCTATGCAGAAAGTTAGTTTACATGTAGCGAGCGTGAGCAATTCCCCGCAGCATTTCATGATCTTCCGGAAAAATATTCCTCAACAAAAGGGTTAACGATAGGATAGCATGATGCTATTGCCAATTATGGAATGATATCAGCCATATGAATTTATTTCTTGGTGGTTTGTTTTCTTTGAAAGAACGTTGTTTACGGTCAACGTTTTGGTTCTAATCTAATGACCCGTTTAAATTACGTTTCCAAAAGACGAAGACATTTTAACATTAGCTGGTCCGATGTCTGTTATTTTTGTTTAATAATTACTATCTCGCAATAGTAATTTTTGCGTAATATGTTAATACAATGAACATAATCCCTTGCTACGTACATTGCATAGTCCTGATAAGGACAAATATTGATTTGGCGACTATAGATCAATCGTCTCATATGTAACTGTATAAGCTCAGTTGCCCTTACGCAAGAACCTAAAATAAATATGATAAGTAAAATTCCATAATTTCAAATTAAAAATATAGAATTCTAGTTAAAATTCGGTAAAAAGGCTACGGAAAATTGGATAGCGTTTAAAA
Organism: Ommatoiulus sabulosus; assembly: GCA_034697705.1. Classification (NCBI taxonomy): domain Eukaryota; kingdom Metazoa; phylum Arthropoda; class Diplopoda; order Julida; family Julidae; genus Ommatoiulus; species Ommatoiulus sabulosus. The sequence goes on along the minus strand of JAQGAO010000124.1, from coordinate 4,121 downwards.
CTAATTTGAATGAGGCCTGACGTCACAAAAGGACATTACGGCGATAACATAAGTTGCTTGATAAAGTGATCCTGTTTTTTAAAAGATACATCAAAATTTATGCGTTTTCGTATGAAGCATGTTTTCAAAGGGCCTCCATTCGCGTTAAAATTTAACGTATGTTCGTTATTTTCAAATTAATGTACAAGTTGCATTCCTAATCATGCAATAGTGAATTATTCAATACAAACTGCAAGATTGTACATGCATAATAATATTACATGTGCATGTGTTAACATTCCCGATGTTAACACACATGCATCGCAGCCAGTCCTAAGTGGATCTTGGCTGTTGAATATGAACTTTTAAATTTGCAAGTAGGAATGAGGAAAGCTGTTTTTTTTGCCCGTGGAAAGTTCACTCGGTTTTCGTTTGTTGTTGTTGTTGTTTTTGCTGTACATCTAAACTCAAATAAAATGTCCCGGTGACTTCCAATGTGGCTTTCCTATATTTAAACTAGCAGCGCAGCAGCATTCGGGGTCAGGTCACAGCAAATAATGTAACCACTTCATCGAAAAACACAATCCAGAAGTTTCCGCACTTGTAGGCCACTGCTGTCAACATTTATATAGGAAATTGGTGCAAAATATGCGCACCACAAGCTACTTTTTTTTACAATTATTTTCTATCAAAATTCGCTCAGGCGTGTTTTGGCACATCAGCTTAAAAAAATCACTTACTCCTGATTCCGGAAGTCCGACCTCAATAAAAAGCACTTTAGAAATGTTTAATTTTTCCAAGAAATGAAATTACATTGCAAACTTTTTTAATTTTGTCAATTTCAATAGGTAAGGGGAACTATTTATTATCTGTGATGTCATTCACACTTGACGTCAGCATGTATTGAATTATTTTGAATCATTTCAACAACATGCATTAGACATAAATAAATCAAAGCTATAAGACATTTGAAACATGTAATTTAACACTTCGATAAATAATCGCAAAGACAAAAATACAATTTATTTAAAGTATAGCAAAGTTTGCATTAATTGTGCCTATATATACTCCTTTAACAGCTAATTTTTCTCATACGCTCTTTAATCGTTGAATAAATGCATTCTCATGGACATTTGAAAATATCTGAGGGGCCGGTGCAGTATACATGTACATTAGAAGAATCAAGTTCGGTTCTTACTATCAGACATTTGCGACATCGACTTAATAACCTTTTATTGTACAATATGAGACTACATTTTGATTGAAGAAGATTGAATTTAATATTTAGTATGATATCACGTGTTTTGTCCACGTTTGTCAACTTTCTAGTTAACACGCTTAACTCATTTATAATTTATATTTTTGTTTGGTATACACAAGTTCTATTTTTATTTGTCCGTGGTTCCCCACTCTATGAAGATAGTGCATGTTTCTCGTCCTTATTAGTTTGTGTACTCTTTTACGAGCTCTTTATATTTCAGCCTGCTCATAATCTGTTCTAAACGCGTCACTTATTTTCTCCTCAAAAATATCGATTAGTTTTCTTCTTTTTTAAGGTTTCCATTTAATCGGGTTATTCTGAGCGAGTAATTTGCTGGATGGAAGTCGGCCACAGAGGTTAATAAACCGCGTTACCAAGCACATCTCAATTCTGTATTTTGAATTACCGTCGCCCAACCAAATCAGTATTTCTATGGCAATAACCATTCAGGGGCGTTGCGAAAATACGTATTGCCAGCGAATAACGAAAATACCGAGATCTTACCAATAAGCAGCGAAAATCTTGCGAGAGTAAGATAACTCAATCACGTGAGGCCCACAATCAAATGTCAAGGGTGCCAATTTAACGCCTCTTACTCTATCATCCAGAACTATTTGTTTTCAACCATTAATTTGGATACGGAAAAAAGTGCAACAACGAACAGGTGGCGCTACTGTACGATGAGAGATGTTGAACTGACCCCATGTCTCCACCTATCCAACACCAACCAGGAAGCAAAGGTTTACCTGTTAGCCGGACCCATTAGCAACCAGGAAGAGAAGGGTTAACTGTTAGCAGGACGTCATTGGACGACGCTGGGGTAAAAATAGGTGGCGAAACAGAAAGGCGGAAAAAAAACCAGAAGGGAAATGGCAAAAAACGTGTTTGGCAGAAAGAGGAAGGTCAAGGGTAACGTAGCAGCCTGACTAACTTCCTGACCCACAAAGGGTCAATGAACTCTCGACGCGAGCAAAGCGAATTTGAGCTTTGTTTTCGTCATAGTTTTTTCAAGCTGGCTAAAATCACAGCATTTCTGTTTCCAAGCACGATAACTTATACTCCTCCCCAATTCGACAAATAGCTGAATTAAAGATGGTCAAAAATGGTGCAAGCAGCAATTAAACACCTTGGCATTCAAGATGCGTTAAACAGTCAATGTACTGCCGCGTACGACCAATATTGCCCTTCCCTATTCGGCAAATAAACGCGAATAGGAGCTCACGGAAAAGCCGAAAATTGCGAATTGGGAGGAGCAATACATGTACTGGGGCCTAATTTTCAACTTTTCAACCAATGGACGCAATAAAGGAAAGAAAGGAGCAAAGTCGTTGAATTTTGGTTACAATCTCGTGGTCGATTGCTATCGAGGAACTTCACCATAATTTGCCTGGAAGCCACTTTGAAAAACCACGAAAACCAATGTCACGATCAGCCGGCCCAGGTCTACTGGTGGATAAGTAAGACAAAAGCGGATTTCCATGACATGATTCGTCGAGAGAGCTTTGTCAGTTGCTGTCAAATGTCCAGTATAGAAATGCATGAGGGGCGTCTTCGTTAAATACAACGGGCTTTTTATTAATTTTATTATTATTATTTTCCGTTTTTAAGTCTTATCCGACGTTCAGAGACTTCATGTCAACCTCCTCCATTGGAAGAAGTAATGGCAATGAAGTTTACCGGTGAAGGTTTCACAGGGTAGTTCACCATTGCTTTCCCCAACCCTCAACATTTACCCGGGCTAAATACATGTACATATTGGAACAAGTTCCTTTATTATGATGGAATTATTCTTTTTTTTTTACAAAAACGAGCAAATTTTACGGAAACATTGCCTTCAATTATGTTGCCGGCGTTTGTCCGCGTAAAATTGAGCGAAATGTTTGAACATTAGTCCAGATTTTGAGTTAATTCGATGCTAGTTATCTCCTGTATACACGACCTGCATTTAACCCGATTAATAATGAATTTTGGCGAGGTGTACCAAATTTAGAATGTAAACACACAGCCAGGAACGAAATCATCTATATGTCCGCAATTCGTGAATCCATTCAACGATGCTGGACCGATTGTCCCAATTAATCCGAGGCTAAATGTAGAGCTTATCCATCTATTCAACAATAACGCAGTTTATTGATCATGAAATCGCTGGTATCAACGCCCTGTTGGGAAAAAAAGGTTGCAGTTTCCCTGATGCGGCGATAGATGGTTCACTTTCATAGCAGAGAGCGAACGTTCGGAAGGGAGTACAATGACCTCTGGTGGAGGACTACTGCGCGCCGTATTCCAAAAGCTTACGATCTAAATTGGCTGGCTGATTACTTTTCAATGTTAGTGAGATTGGCCAACGAGCAAGCTCATTTCACACTTGAGAGGAGACAGCGCACAGCCACGGTAGATGATTTCCAATAATCGCTGAAGAATCACCGAGATGTGCATTGTGCCAACCGCACTTTTAATCTGACGAGAGAGACTAGGTGTACTCTCGAGTACAGCACGTGGACTTGTCGTGATAAGGCGAGTGAACTGTTCACTTTCAACATTTCTGGAACGACACATTCACTCGTGCGCAAATTCAGCAGCAATGCCCGTCACGTGGTTAGTACACTTATTAAAAAAGCAGAAGTGGACATTTTGTTAACAGAAAGATGTTCTGATAGGAAAGTCGATTGTATTATCGAAATAAATTGTGCAAAATGGCATTTTTGGTTTTCAGTTTTTTTTTTTTCAGAGGTTATACAAATCAGTAGAGGCTCGACTACAATGAATCTGAACTATTAGAGCTATTGACCTTATGCAGAGTTACGTACAGGGTTGCCACCACATTTGAAAAATTGACTTGCCTGACTTTGCCTGACTTTTGTCCATTTTATTCTCATTTTTG
>JAQGAO010000123.1:0-47174 GCA_034697705.1 Ommatoiulus sabulosus | reverse complement strand
ATTGTTGTGATAAGCAATGCGGGAAATCCCCCAAATTAAAAAATATATATTCAAAATATTCCATAAGTTTAAGATGAAAAAATTTGCTGGAAAGTTTATTATTTCGAATTAAATATTTACGATATATGTACAATTTTTATGTTTCGTTTAAAATAAGCATGTTATCATCAACTTCAGAAAAATGTCAGATGATGTCATTTAAGAATATGTTGTGCAGACACTTTTTAAGCATGTTTTTACATTTATTGACCTACCGTATTTAAAATTTCCAACAATTGTTTTTCAAAATTTAGCACCAAACTATTTATATTTCATGAAATTAATAATACGTTATTCAAGTTGACATAATAATCTGCCAACATTTTTCTTTTGTGCAAGCCCCAATACCTACTTTAATATTGAACATTACGAATTTGTTAAAGGGGAAAGTAGAATTGGAAATCTTTAGCAGGCATTTTATCAAGAAAATGATATTCTGCTCCAGTGGTTTCATATTTTGCTCAAACAAAGAATCCTTTCTCGTATATCCTGGTCTCTTCCTCTAACATATTTTAAAACCTATTCTTGCAGTTATTGAATTTATAGTGGATAAAGTGAACAGCTTCGAGCGTTGCAATTGTACTATAGGTAAAGCTACAAACCGAAACGCACTGTATGTAATTATTCGGAAAAATATCACTATTGATACCTATCTTAATTACTTGCAAAAAGTTTTCCAAAACAAATCACAATGTATTTTCTAACATCATCATTTAGTTTTGTTTTCTTTCAAACATATATTGCAATGTAGGTTAAAAGATAGAAAAAGTGGAATGGTTTTTTTGTCAAAATATCAAATTTTGAAGACGACTTTTATCAAAATGCATTGCATATAACTCAAAAATAATTTGAAGCACACGTAATTCAACGTAAACATCGATCAATTTCACAGTATAATAAAACGTTTTGTAACAAACATTATTAAATCTTAAAAAGGTATCATTACTATAAATATTTTAGTTAAATGTTTAGAATGTTTTCAAAGAGCTTATTTACATATTCTTGCACTTAGAATTCATTTAAAACATCACAACAAATGCAACAAAAAAAAACATTTGCAGCTCAAAGTAGTTCAGTAATGATCCATATTGTCGGACAACTTACCAAATTAACTTAAAACAACTGCCAGTAGTTTATTTAATTTATCAACTAGTTCACCGTGTTATTAATTTCACTTACCAACCACGTTGAGAGTGACGAACCAACTGGTCACCCCTTTTTCCCACGTCACCTGACACTCGTAAATTCCAGCGTCTCTTTTTTGGACATATTTCACTTGCAATGTCCAGTCGTCTGACCGCTCTTGGTGTAACGCTTGGAATCTTTGGTCAGTGGAAAACGTGTAAATCCCTGATGTGAGGATATGATAATCTTTCCGTCGAATCCACGAAACCTGTATAAAAAGAAATTGCAATGTTATTGAAGAAATACATCAATGAATATGATTTTATCTGAAATCATCAGAGCCATAGGCTTGTTGATTACAAAATTTGCACAAATTTGGTTTGAGAAAATATTTCAATAATTGTGATCATATGCATCTAATTAAATAATAGTTGAATTTGACGTTCTTTTTTCACCAAACGCGTTTCTCAAAATGTTTGTTTTATTGCTAAATGCGTGTACTCGAATTTTAGCAATTTAATTAGATGATAGAAATTACCAAATCTTTCATAAAACCTAGTACTGAGATCACTATTGCGCTCCAATGTTAATTTATCTTAAATAATTGTTAATCATACATAACCTACATGTACGTAATAAACTTGTAATTGTTTTTTGGTATATTTAAAATACATGTACATGTAGAATGTTAAATTACCAAAATTGCTGATTACACCACATTAAAATGATATACTGTGCATTTTTAAAACAGTAACATCCTTGAAATTATCAAATCCTTGATACCTGTAGTAAGGTGACTAAGGCGCTTCCATGTTAATTTATCTTAAATGAGTGTTAATTATCCATAGCCTAAGTAAGAAAATTGTTAATTGTTTTTGGCACATTTACAGTAATATACATGTACATGTAGACGGGGAAATTACCAAAATTGCTGAATACTCCACATTAAAATGATGCATTGTGCATTCTTAAAACAGTACATGTGCGTCATTTAATTAATATCATATTGAATTAAGATAAAAAAAGAAACAAACTATAAAATGCGTTTTACAAATGTATGCAAGGCATACAAAAGTCATTAAGACAGCTGACGCTAGTTTCTTTAGCAAAAAAAAAAAAACAATGCAACTCGTACCATCTTGTTAAACTACAAATCTGATATATTTATAATTTACATACATTTTAGATATGTCTTATGATATATTTTATTTTACGAGAAAATATTCATTTATGCATGTATATTTACAGTATATCAGGATCAATTACAGTAAATATCCAAAAAGTTAAAGGTCTTATGATTATTATGACCTAACAGCAAGCCTTTCATGAGCACAACCAGTTAATCAAGTCAGAAATTTGGAAAACACTGATTCTGTAAACCAAAAAAGCATAAAATCGAAGCAAACATTTGTTGAGTGTTTCATTATCTTTTGCCACCAACCAAGCGCTTATCCTACAATATTTCGAATAAAATAAAGCGATACAGTGGCACAAAACTCGTTATGAAGTACATCAGGCAGGCGCCACATTAAATTTGCAATTACAATTTTTTTCGACTTCCTTATTAACGTGTTCAAAAATAATCGCGTCATGAATAACGTCATAGCACGGAACAGCGCATGTTGTAAACGTATAATGTTCCCTGCATGATATTTGACCTATATTTTGCACAGCGATACGAATATCCCTTCTTTTCGTTCATAATATGCGCATTTCAGAAGCGACATTCAAGTTCATTTAGGCAGAAATAATGTCAGCAAAGGAAACTATTTGCGATAAATGTAACTGAATTTGATCTTTCATTTCCCACCAATACATTTCAAATTTAATAAAAAAAAAAAACGTGCGTTGAAATCGGCTCCTAAAAGGGATATTTTCCTTTTGTATAAAACCGCAAATTCCTCGCCAAGAAATATGACTAAGAAATTGGTGCAAAAAGCCATAATAATTGAATGTAGATTAAGTATATTTCTCACAAAGTCTATTGAAACGCATGGACATTATCAACAGGAAACTGAACAAAACAGTCAGTTTTACACAACACATACACGAATTTGATGTGCTACACAGTGATTATGTACATGTATATAGCGTAGTTCTTCTATCACGTCTGTGTTGGGTTACAGAAATAATATGAAAATATGCAAAAATATTTTTAAATTTAAAGTACGATTTACAAGAAATTTTACAATTTACAAGAATATTTCATTTCCTTTCATTTGATAACTAAAGGAAACAAAAATTAAAAATTGAAAACAATTCATCTAGGCATTTCAGCAAAACTTACAGTGTGTATAAAAATATTCATGCATTTTAAAGTTGCTTTCATTATTATATTTCTGCCCAAATTTCGCATAAACACTTTCCCAATATCATTTGTAAAAATTATTTACTTTTTCAAAGCTGATTCTTAAACGTTTTCACAATTCATCACTTTTCATTTTTATTAAGACATTTTATTCATTTTTATAAAGACATTTTATTCACTTTTTCAGAGTGAAATTTCTACATCTTTCCAAATTCGTTTAAACCCCCCTTTCAATTTTGATAACAGGCAAAGTAGCAAGTATTATGCATTATTACAAAAATATCATTTTCGTATATAATTTTCCTAAATAAAACTGGTTAACCGGATATTTTTTTAAATCAATTTTAGAATAAAATTAAATAGAACCAAACGCAAAAGCCATACTGTGGGCTATAATACAAATTCGGTTAGTAGGTATATTCGTTTCTATTTTTCAACTGGAGTAAGATAATGCCATAAATATGGCTTTTATTGGTCAATGAAATTATGCGAAAAAGTTTCAAGGTAGCTAGGCCTTTTTAAAAAAAAAACAAAGGTAATCACATTTGTTGATGCCCATGGACTGCCCCCTTCTTTTCTACATAATAACCGAAAATGTATTCTCCAACCTAGAGGCGTACCTGTGCGCTCGTTGTTTTTATATGGGGGTTTTAGGATAGCTTTATAGTTTTGTTTTGCTAAGGGCCAACGAGGGAAAATGATATCTAAAGAAATCTCCATTTAAGCCATTTCGACAAGAGATCCGAGCAATGGATCGGTCACGCTTGCTCGATAAAGCGTGGGATCGACACTTGCATGGGGCAAAGAAATTGAATCTTTCGAGGGTCTAGACAATAAAATATACGCTCTAGACCCAATAGGATCATATTTTCTACAAGGCCGTAAATGATACACAGTTTCGTCTATTGACAGTGCTAGTCTGCATTTACATTGATCTACATCCTTGTCGTAACCGAAATAAGGTTACATTGATTTTAAATTCAACAACGTCCAATTTTATTCCCATGTGAACTCGAATAATTTGTCTAATGGCTTAGCAATGTTTACAACGCACAGTGACATTAGTGGATTTCTAACAGTATTAGTGTCTGAATAAAACATTGATTTTTGAATATAAATTCATACACAAAATAGGGATGTAACGGAACAGTTTAATTTTATAACGCAGAGATACACACGATTTATTTCGTTTTTGGAGACTCAGCTCACGTAACAGTTTATAAGTTACATTATCAATAAGATAACATTACGTTAACATTTCGAAAAATGGGATAAAACTGAGCGTTTTATAGCATAGTAGTTTTTACGTTTACAGTTTTTATAGCATATTAGTTAACACTGCAATTTTACATTGATTTAAAAAAAAATGCTTAAAATAAAAAAAAAATGGTTGCTTAGCAGTCACATTGAATGTCTGTATCAGTTCAGTTTACTTTACTTTCTTAATGTCTTATTATAGGTAATAACGAATGATCGGACCAAACGTAAATTTAAATTCGTATATTCACAAACTAAAAATGGTTCTAAATGTCCATTTAGTTAACAATACGTTATAGAACATGAGCATAACAAGTACTACTCTTTTAAAATTTGTAAACTTCTATTTAATTCAAATTAAACATTCCACAGCCTGTTGTAAAGGTAATGAGATAAACAACATGTTACAAAAATACAAGCATAATAAGGGTACTTAGACTGAAACTTTAAGAATGACATTTTTGGCAGTCGTGAAGTCGTTAAAATCTCAATCCAATAGTTTTCTAACTAATTAATTCATTTCTTTTGCCCACGTGACTTTGCGACTGTTTAAACTTTAAAGCGACATTCTGGATGAGTTTATATCTTAATTAAGTCATATTGTCAAGTAATACATAATGTGTATCATTGTGCAAACATAACCGCAATCTCACATTTCGATAACAAGATTGCGTCTATACAGTACTGTTCTATTTCCGTTTTCGCTAAAATCAACAATTAAAAACAACTTTCGCAAAAAAAAACCTTTATAATTAAAGAGGACATATATTCATTAATCATATTTCCCATAGGCAGCGTTTGGTAAATATCATCCAATTTCTAATTAACCTAAACTAATGTATATTTAAGATAACTAGCTTTTAAAAATCGATAAAATTTACGACGCACAATTGCTTACGCTATACAGTTTATGCAAACAAATTTAAATACAGATTTAGTACATGAAAAATTTGACCGCAATGATTTCGTTGATGTTATAAATAGGAAACAATTTATATAATATGTCGTTGTTTTTAACCAATTAATGCATTCCTTTCGGACATTTGACTTAAAGACTACCAAAGTGCGATTTGCTAAGTTCCAGTCTGAGTTTCGCTAATAACAAAATCCTGTAAACCTGTTCATACACTCGTTTTTTTAACAAATTGTCAATTTTAGACAGGCACTGAAAGGAAGAGAAGTTCCAATAAGAATTAAAGGGCGGAAAACAGTTTTCGTAACACGAGGAGGGGGTCATAAAAGAAGGTCATTTTATAAGTGCGAATTATTAGTCAGTTGAGTGTTAGTTAATCGGGTCTGCCGGTACAATCCAAAAAATATCGATATTTAGTAAAACTACAGGTTACTTGAACCAATACAGCATATCTGTATTTCAAGCATTTCTACTAATGTTATTAACTCACAGAAAATTTATAAAAGCATGTAAATTCCTCAGTTGGAAGTTCAATTTGACCGACATTTTAACGTTCCTGATTTGCCATATTTCTACGAAAACCACTCGGGCGTTTTTCCATTAAATATGATAAAAAAAAACCAACCGCGGAAAAAAAAATGAAATTGATTTTTTGAATCGCTATTATTCAATATCCTTAGTCCCAATTTCGTTTTTAATATTTATGAAACTGGGGCATTTAACCACTTTCGATTCGGAATTGAAGGCAGAGGAAAGAACACTGCTTACAATGTGACCGACCCATCTTTTTTTCCATATTTACTGAAATCCCATAATCGAGCACGAGCTAATAAAATATTGGCAATTGAAAGTCAGATGGCGTACTCTGTTTCAGGAAATCTACAACAAATGTCAGTATCCGAAGAAAAATCGATGCTTATTTTCGGCACTATCTCTAGCCTTAACACAAACTGAATACGTCAAAGCAGCCATGAATTATAAAGAAAAAATCTTTTGCGGATAAATCAATTATCATTTAAAAGTGCATCTCCCATTTGGAAGCCAGTTACTGTGCATGAATTAGCAGCGTTAATTCAGAATGGTCTTTAAAAATGTATATCAACATACCAGGTTATTTCAATAAACATGTTGCACCTTTAACAAAGACAGCTATAAACAATTCATACAAATTTATCATATCATTGATACATGGACGAATAATGTTCATTTCTTCGCTTAAGACGAATTCCAAATTCAGATGAACTTGAGACAATATAGTACGTTATAACGGGGAATTCCCTGATAAAAGTTGCAGCACCCTCCCATTCATGTACACGTGATGTAGGGCCTCATCTAAATTATGATAAAAGTTTTAGTTCATGCAGTTGAAGCTATGTTTTGTCTGACATCTGGCAACAATATTCTGGCGCACAAATTCTGATGTTCCATGCGCATCTTGTCAAATTTTCTTTAAATCGCGATCTACATTTTGGGGTAAGATATCATCCAAACTTCGACGAAACTTTAGTTCTTATTACTGAATAAATGTTTTGTATGACTTCTAATAATACGAAATTCGGGTTAGAACTATACAAATTGTGTTTGAATCTTTAAAATTAATAACTTTGATTTTCATAGAGGTGACATCCATTGAGATTCGTCTTAACGAGACTAAACTGCACTACATGCATATTACGTTAAAAACTATGAGAACGAAACATCCTGCATATATATGACTATGGACTTTTGGATTACCATTGCTATATACTGCACACCCAATTACTGCATAATTGAACTTGATTTTATAATTAGTGCTTTTAAGATTTCTTAAATAATGCCTTCCCTATAAGTTAAAATACGTGACATTTAACACAATTTGTACGCGTAACGCGCAGATAGTATATTCTACAGACTTTATTATTGTAGCAAACTTTTATGACTTTCACGTCCAATTATGTCAGATTACAAAAGAAAACAAAATTTAATGCTTTTTGCAGCTCAATGCCACTCCTGAAATATTTTACAACTGTTATATGTGAATCAGCTGCAGGAACACTTTCGAAATAAAAACTAAATACGGGCACTTGAAGGAAAAATTGTATTTTCACCGTGGGGTCTCTCTCCAGGGCCAAGTCACCTTCGTTCAACCGTGCCATTTCTGATCCAGCTACTTCACGTTCTGTTTGGAATTTTTTCGTCAAAGATTTCTGGATGTGAGCAAGGGGCTGACCCTCAGCTACGTTGGCTCTCGTGGTCAGTGCCATTGGGCGAGACATTCCCACTGAGCCCAAGGTGATTTTCTGCGGAGGAAATGTCGACCGCATAACTGTATTTATTGTGCACCAATTTCACATCTGCACTAGCTCGTTGTGAATGCCAATCGATAAACTTTGACGGGATTGAACTTTCGTCCATTTCCATGGCAAAACACACACATTACACGTAAACTAAAATGGCAAGACACGAGTCCGAGAGTTTTGCAACAGATTTAGCGGACGCGAAACGACATTTCAGTTATTGCTGGAATATTTCAAAGACTGTTGCAGACAGGCTTTCAAAAAAAAAAAAAAAAAAAAAAAAAAGTACAAAAACACAGTGGCAACAAACAAGGTGCCCCACTTCCCTCCCCGGTATTCATAAAATGACTGCGAAGTCCACTCTAGAGCGATTCACATCTCAAAAACGTTGTCACAGCACTTCAAATTGCATTTTTCGAGGTATTTTTCAAAGAGATTTAAAAGGAAATTTCGAAAGCTTGACAAGTATATGCAACAGAAAGGTGGAGTGTACCAGTGAATTCATACTTTGGCCTGTCACGGGGCTGTCACAAACACCATAAAAATGCCGTTTCCCTGACATTCTCGACCATTCTGATTTCAATTATGGAAATATAAGAATTTCCAAATGTCATTAAAGAGCATTATGTTTGCTTGGTTTTGCATTGCATGCCGTGTGGCATTATATGAATCAAGTGTATTCATATTTTTCAATTTTTTAAGTATAAAAGTAAACGCGTTATGTAGCATAAACCGTGAATTGAATAATTAAAAGAACAATTAAACACAATAGAATAATGCAATGGATTCTGCTTAAACTTTTACAGAAACAAAACTGATTTTAACAACGATAAATTGGCTATGGACTTATTTGGCATGTTATTTACAGAAACTATATAAGGCGTAAACAGGGTAGGAAATAATGAAATCAACCTACTTCCGTGTAATGATCTCACAAATTATCAAACAAACCCGAAGATTGTTCATGTGTGCATATTAAAATTACAAGTTATTTTACGAGTAAACAAAGGAATAAAGTTAGCAAGAGACCAACGTACTGTACATCATTGTAGGATGTTAATTTGCCGCATTTTGCTTTTGTATATCTGAGAACAATAATTATACTACGACCTATATGTATAAGTAACATGGTTTATGTGTTATGTAATTAACGACACGTGAATATAGATAAATCTCTACAAGTTGGGCACTTGGGCTATGCAGTTCGTTAAAAATTGCAGTTTCATGGAACAATAAAGGGAAATTTCATCATTTGAAAGATGGTGACTTCTACAGAAATTACAATTACTACGGACTGAGAAGGAGAAATATAAATATTGAAACTGGCACTACTTAAGTTTGATTAAGATTAATTTTCTGCAGACCTTGCACTGAGATAAGAATGAATGATTAATACAGGCAAACCCTTACTCAGCTTATGGACATGTTCAACATATTAACAGTTTTCTTGAATTATTTTATCAGAAGTGGGGCCAAGAAACCATTAATTATTTTTACATTATCTGCTATTTAAAAACATATTCAACATAGTGTTTTGAAAAAATCGTTCAACATATACTGTTTTGAAAAAAATCGTTCAACATATACTGTTTTGAAAAAATCATTCAACATACTGTTTTGGAAAACATATTCAACATATTGTTTCCGAAAACATATTCAATATTAATTCTGTTTTGAAAAACATATTCAACATACTGTTTTAAAAAAGCATATTTAACATACAGTTCAGAAAAACATTTCTGTCAGGAATAAATTTCTGTAGCCCATCTTACGAGGTGTGGTAACTGCACAAACTTGAGGGGTGCCTAACAAGAAAGGTTCAGCTTAAGTTTACAGCTTTTTGGGGTCAAACTCCCTCATTCAACAGTAAGCATCGTTTGGAAGTGATACAAGATCTTTTCCAGATAATCATCGTAGCCAACGAGCCTTATTTATGCAAACACCAGTATTAAGTGCTGTTTATAGCGCTTGTTTCAATCTCATCTGTATTAATGTATTCAAAGCCGGAATTATAGCAAGGGGTTCCCATATACACGTACCTTCCAAATTAATGGCGTCAATTTATCACGGATTGTAAACCCAGCGAAAGCAAAGTGAATGCCCCCCCCCCCCTTTTTCCTTTCACTCTTTTAAACAAGATTTATCTTCAAATCGAAAATTCGGCTTTTCTCAGATATGAAAATATTTTTCTCCTCTGTTTTCCAGCTAGTTCCCTTTTGCCACTCGATTATTGCACACGAGGGCACCCGTGTAATAAAACCGAGCGAAAATAATATATGACGGAGAAAGCAACCATATCCCAACTTCTGGAAGCGTTTCCTCTTGGAGAATATGACGAATATTGGACTCGCACTGGCTCCATTTTCTACTCAAAACTGTGCTACGGCCCTATCGAGAAAACGCAATAAAGGAGATTTCTCGCAATCAAAAAACATTGTTTCGGGGACCGTTATAAATTCATCTAATGCGCCATAAATTCATCCGAGCTTAATTTTGCTCCAGCAATAAATGCGGATGCAATTCATCCGCTGTAATGCATCTCTTGCACGCAAGCAGAAAACCCACTCTCAGGTATTGTTAATATCATATTTACGTTATCTGACTGCCCGAAAGGGAAAGCGCCACTTAAGTATTTTCCTAAAAAAAGACGTGTTGTTAGCTTGCACGTTATTTATGGAAAAATTCGGAAAATATGAAACCATAAGCTGTTGTTCGAGGATTTATCCTGACGAGATATTTGATGACATTATAGACCTTGAAAGACATTTTGTCGTCAACAATTTGCAAATGAAATTATCAACAATTATGGAAAAATACGAACCTTACCCATTTTCTGTGAAATTGATGTTGTAAACGTGGTAATCTATATCGCTGACAAACTGAGCTTTCAATACAGTTTAAAAGTCATATCGTATTTTCGAAATAACATTATACATTTCGTAACTTTAAATTTCAAGTTAATATTGTAATTGAAACACGTTTCAAAATGCAATTTAGTTTAACAGGATGTACTAATGGCCAATTTTCAATATACAGAAATTAAGCATACACAAATTTTATATGGCTGGAGGGTTATTCCAAATCGAATATCCAATTTTAATCAAATGCTGTTCAAAGTTCGAACATATGAAATGAAACATTTTCCATCAATTTATTTGTTTATACATGTATAAGTCCCCAAGAGAAATAATAAAGAATTGAAAATTTCTGAAAATATCACAAACTGTATCCAATTTGAATCAAATGCTGTTCAAAGTTCGAACATATGAAATGAAATATTTTCCCTCAATTTATTTGTTTATATAAGTCACCAAGAGAAATAATAAAGAATTGAAAATTTTTGAAAATACCACATACTGTAGCCTATAACGAATTAATTGGCTACCAAAACATTCCAAGTCATTGCCATTTCCATTGGACTTGGAATATTTTGGTTGCCTCTAATTCAAATGGAAACATGACCTTGTTTAGCAAAAGTTATGCAGCAGTCATTTTCATTTATTCAACATGTACATACTTGGAAGTAATGAAAGTGGAAAGCACTAACATTTTTATTACCCACATAAACTTAACTGGCATAGTAAGTTGCAACAAAATGAGCAAAACATCGTGACTACAGGCATGTCTTACATTGTTAAGGCATAAAATTGAAAAGAAAAGTAACATGTATATAACACCTCATTTACATTAATTTGAGGTTGAACTTTTTCGTCAATCATAAAAAAAGTCGAAATTGACATGCAAAAATGTTAAATTAAACATTGGTTAACGAGCGCTCTTCTAAATAGAGCTAATGGATAAAACTGCCAGAGGGACTTACTGAAAGTAAATAATGATCTTCCTAAACCTTAATCCATTCTGAATTAAACTGTTCTCACACACTCACCTCAAACTGAAACCGCCTGCAGTGTGCCAGTCCGAAACTAATACTATGGATAACGACTCTTGTAACACATTCTATGTTAGGTTTACAGCCATTTCTTGAAAATACTTGTAGCCTACTTGCACATACGTGACAATTCTTTGAAAGCCTTTCCCTCCCAAGATTGCGCGAGTTAAGATATAACCTTGCATTTACAGCAGAATTCCCTGTATGACAAGATACTTCGGTGGGTTTGGAAAAAATCTCCAAAATATAGTTGGACGTCTCGGAAATGCGTTTAATAATTCATCTGTAAGTTATCAATGCGTTTTTTTTTCATCCAAGGCAAAAGTAAATATTTGAAAGAAAAAAAGCAGAAGGGAAAAGATATCAGCTCAGTAGAATTTATTGCAAAACATCGATGGCTGTGTGGAGCAGATGGTGCTCCGATAATGGCAGCAAACATGGAAAAAAGCATTGAGAAAATATTTTCCTAGTTTTTAGAAACATAAATATTTTATGGCCGAGAATTACGACACAGGCACGTTTGGAGAAAAGCAATTTTCCTTGCATAATAACTATAATAACAATAATGGAAATGATAATATTTATAGTGCTATTTTGGAAGCAAACAGTCCTTCAAAGTTCAAGTTTGGCAAGTTAGCAGCCTGCGATACAATAAAAACAAAATAAATACAAACTTGCAATGTTTCACATTCGCCCAGATTACTGCAAAGTAGAACCCCACCAATATTATCACAAAATTCGCACTCGTGGTGAAAATAACTACACTAAGCATCATGTTTTCATAACTTATGACTCATAACCAGCTAAGGGAGTAGTTTTCAGCACACATTCTTCATGAAAGAGATATTGGGTGATATATAACCTCTACTGCTACTACTAAGATGATGTCATCTGACGACAAACTTATACAGGCTTCAACGGTGTTTTTTTTTTCTCAAAAATTTGAAAGGATGAAATTGAACCGGTTTTAAACATTAGAATTAACAGTATAGCAATATCTCCTATCATCTTACAACAAATAAATTTCAGTTATGAAAAACCTTTCCAGTTTCATTCTGATATATCACATTGCCTGGCATGTCTATTTTTTTCTGCTGAGCTTCTGAGTTATACATTGCACAAAAGTATTCTTTTTTAGTTAAACAACCAAATTGTACCGGTCTTTTAATGTAATGAAAAATTCAATGTAAATAGGCAATATTCAGCCTTTCATAAAAGCAGACGTATAAGTAACATTGCATACATCATGCAATATTATAATGAATATTTAAACTAAAAAATGCACATAGTTCCTCAGAAAAATAAAAAATAAACGAATTCAAACGAGTCTTTAAAAGATATTTTATTGTTGAACAAATAATAAATCATCATGCACATTCGAGTCATTTTAAATTAATACATTGATCATAAGTTCGCTAAAGTTTAAAAAAGAATAATTGGATTTTTTACATTTTTCAAGTTATAACACAAATTTATGCATGTACAGTATACGCTTGTATTAAGAGCACGTTGTATCTTTCTATTCATAATGAACTTTATACTTGTATTAAGTCATTTGTTTGAGGTACGTGTCATCTATAATTTTTTTTAACAAATTTGGGAAAATGTTTTATCCTACTCAAACAACAAAGACTCGTATTTGGTGAATGTTTGCACAATTAAGCGATGACTGCGAAAGCAAATTTAATTTAATATTGCAATGTTTGCCATTCATATACATTTTCAAAGAAATACACCCATTAAAAATGCAATTCAACTTGTACATTCACGTTAAGAGGTTTGTTTTTTAATGCAATCTTTTTTGGCAATGGCCTTAATGCATTCTTTCCGATACGTTCAACTTGGCATCCATTGCTACTTGCAAAGATAAATAGTCTCCTTCTTTACTTCGTACTGCGCACTAATGGATAAGAGACTGCAGCGAACTCCATGAATGATGTAACAGGAACTAAAATTTGCATGTTTCAGAAAAAAGTCAAATTGAAGGGATACGGAGTAAAACTCCCAAGGGAAACATCCGATAACAAAATCTAAAAAGCAAGCAAAGGGAATTGTGACTTCCTTCTGGGCCTGCACGTTGTTGCCAATTGAAATATATAAAAGGACAAAGTAATTTCCCTTTGTTTCACTTCGCCCTGGATTACTGCAGGGTAGAACCCCACCAATATTATCAAAACGCACGATGCCATGGCGCATCATGCCGTTTTCCATCGGTTTTACAGGACTTTTATTGCCAATTTCAAATTCGTAGCTCCAGGCGCAGCCATCTTGATTTTGGCAATTAGTGGTGGTCACCGACAACAGCTTTGCGAGTCCGCCAGGCATTGGTCGTTACCTTAATTCGTCGCTCTTATTCCATAGTTGAAACAGCATATGAATTCTAAATAGCCGCATTATTTTCATCCGTGTCATTAATTGCACCCTCCAAGGCAAACCATGATGGTCAAAAAAATGAACAAAATTTCTAGAGACAACTTTATCAAAGCTATAAAATTCTGGTCTACCTGCAGGTATAACGATTGCACAGGTACACTATACCTATTTCAGCACATTTCAACATGATATGTCCTTAAAAAGTATACGAATAAAATTTATCAAACAGAAAAAGCAAGCTGACAAATAAGTTGACAATGATCATCCATGTCATTAATTGCACCCTCCAAGGCAAACCATGATGGTAAAAAAGGAACAAAATATCCAGAGACAACTTTAT
Source organism: Ommatoiulus sabulosus (assembly GCA_034697705.1). NCBI lineage: Eukaryota > Metazoa > Arthropoda > Diplopoda > Julida > Julidae > Ommatoiulus > Ommatoiulus sabulosus. The sequence goes on along the minus strand of JAQGAO010000123.1, from coordinate 32,654 downwards.
CAAAGTTATAAAATTCTGGTCTACCTGCAGATGTAACGATTGCACAGGTACATTACCTATTTCCGCACATTTAAACATGATATGTCCTTAAAAAAGTGTACAATTATAAAAACTTATTAAACAGAAATTGCAATATGACAAATGTAAGTTGACCATGATCATCCATGTCATCAATTGCACCCTCCAAGGCAAACCATGATGGTCAAAAAATGAACAATTTCTAGAGACAACTTTATAAAAGCAATAAAAGGCTGGCCAAGCTGCAGGTATAATGATTGCACAGGTACATTACCTATTTCAGCACATTTCAACATGATATGCCTTTAGAAAACTATACGATTATAATAACTTATCAAACAGGAAAAAAAAGTCAGATGACAAATATAAGATGACAAAGTTGGCAACATTGTTCTCTATTGACAATTTCCGACACAATATCGCATTTCTTGCACATACTTCCGTAAACAACATCGAAATAATGCAATTGTTATGTTATTTCTAGCGATTAGTTTGTGTACAATGGCATTCAATGCATAGTTGATAAATGTCTATCTAAGTCTTCGTTAAACTTTTATGACCGTGCGCAAACTATGAGCACATTCACATTTTCAAAACATCGGAAGCCCTCATCTAAAATCAAGTTATAAAAAGTCCCTTATGTCAAACTCCTTCCGCTATAAGAGTCTCTACTCTGTAATTCATCATGCCAAAGTATGAAATAAGCAGATAGGGGAGCCTGTGAAAAGCGACTGAAAATAAATTTTGGAGAATGGCAATATTGCACTTCATCGAGCATAGCACTTGACATTTAGACATGCTTCTTAATTTCTTAGACGTTTTCATTTTATCCGTATTCATAAATGAAAATACAATTTTTTGTTAGATCATTCTGATGTTTAAATAGATGTTTAGTGCTAAATCTTTCATGAATAGGAACAGACGTATGCATGCTTCTTCCATCGTTTGTTTAACCCTGGTATAAAAGTTACAGTTGCAAATTTCGTCGTATAATCCCATTACCAGTTCTAATTTGAAATTTTGATTTCCAAAATATCGTCAACAACTAGAAGACTCATAAAGAATACTGTATATGCGCCAATTTAGATAGCGTTTAACCATTAGCGATTCTATTTTTGAATTCGTATACATGAATTTTTATAATTACATGTATAGATATCAAATTATTAACGATCTCCATCATGGATTCATGAAAATAATACTATTTAATGGCAAGTACATCTTAGTAAATCCCCATGCTTATTCTTGTTTAATCGAAATTGTCTTATTGGAAGAAATTATATTTTAATCTTTTGCCTTCGATATACTTTGGGGGATGTCAGAAATCATTAATACTATTAGAAACACGTTTCCCTGACACAAAAGTTAGTTGCAACTTTCGTCGTTTAAACATGTACCAATTACCGCAATTTTAATTTAAATTTTGGTTCCCAAAATATCGTCAGCAACTAGAAGACTCCTAAACGAATACACCGATTTAGATAACGTTTAGCCATTAGCGGTGATATTTTTAAATTCGTTAGATGGATTTTTGTAATTTCATGTACATGTATTGATATCAAATTGTAATTAATCTTTAGAAACTAACATTTAATGTAGATAAATTTGGAAGTGAATAAACAAGAATCTCAGTCGGGGATTCATGGGAATAATACTATTTAATAGGCATGCAGACCTTAGTAAATCCCCAAGCTTATTCTAGTTTCCTCTAAATTGTCTTATTGGAAAATTATATTTGAATTTTTTGCCTTCGACATACTTTGGGGGGGATGTCAGAAATCATTACTAATAGAAAACGTTTTCCCTTAAGCAATCCCACGACTGCCAGAATAAACCAAGTTGAGGATTACCCTATATAATTATTTTTTGAAAGTAAGTAATCTCATTTACTTATCACATATTAGTTTAAAATAACTGCTATATTGCTTATCGGTATAAAATAAACATCATCATAGTTTTTCTTTATCAACAGAACCTTTTCTTATCAAAGAACCAGTCAATACCCAAGTGTAAAACAACGTTATTTTGTTAGCAATTTAAAAAATTGGACAAAAAAAGTAGTCGACGCTAACATTTAACAGTATGCATTTAAAATGCGTGCTTTATAATTGGCCTGTGAAAACCCTGATAAACAAATTAAAATCCTATTTGTGAATTTATGTCTGATATTCATGGTACCATAAAACACAAAATTTCGATTAGCACAGTTAGGTCACCAAAAACGATTAAACCTGAACCAAAATGAAACTTGTTTTATTTCGTTGATTACTCCAATTTATGTTTCATAAAACCGAAAAAAATTACTTCAATTAGATTAACAAATAATGCCAGCGATGTAGGTTAATAAAGTTTAAGTGCTTTTTTCTTTTCTTTTTGCAGTCTAAATTCATCTCCAATTACGACTTGGATTATTGCAGAAATGAAGACAAATTCGCTCGTATAAAACGTTATTTGTCTCAATACGTCACTTTAATGACTAGCAATTAGAGGGCGTTAAGTAGTTTAAGAAACTTCCCTGATAAAACAAAATAAATCAATTAGAGATAAATGCTCCTTCCTTCGTTACATCCGAAGAAACTGCAACTTTTCTCCTCTTTACAAAGCTCAAGCAAGCGTCTTTGCAGGCATTAATTTTGATTATATTTTATTAAATGCCTAAGAGCTACCAAATGGACTAGTAAACAAAATAATCAACTGATAAAACATCACTATCGATAACACTGCAAATGAAAATGGATAATCTACGCAAGAAGAACATTAATTTACCGAACTGACCCTGGAAGGTTTTGCACTGTTTTAAACTAAGAATTACAAGTATGCAATACCTAGAAATAATATATCCGCAGTTTGGTGAAAATCCCTTGCTTGAAACTATGATAATGAATAAAATCTGAATTAAAGTAGATGTACGTTGTTCAAATTACACTTTCTATTTCTAAATCAAGCTTACGATGATTTATACAGGCTTTTTGGCTGAGGAGCAACCAAGCATAGATCCTATTAACTTTTCCAGAAATGGCCTTTTTATCCTTGTTAATGCACTTCTACGAAGCACGATATTTCTCCATAGAATAGTGTTATTGATAATCGGCAAAGATTGCCAGAAAAATGAGAAAAAATGATTTACGAGGCAAGAAATATTCGCTTGCCCATTATTTATAGTGAGCAACAACCGTTTGTGCAGGGAATATTTAAATAGGATACGAAAATGTGGCTTCTATTTAAAGAAAAATGCAACAAATATTTCATAGGTTTCAAATAGTTCTCAGAAAAGTACTTACTGTATAAATTTTGCATGTTTAGTAACCCTAATTCCGGGAAACTTATCAATTTTATCGTGTAGTCAGAAAATGATATTGTAAAATTTACACAGTATATCAACATGCAAACGCGATTTACATTTTAACTTTTTGTAGTTTAGAGTTATGGTCATAGATGGCGTTGAATCACATGAGGAGGATCTTTACAAGTCTTTCGATGATACACTATGTTCGGGCAGAAATCTTTCATAGAAATGAATACGAATTACATTTATTCCATTCTTTTTTTTCTTCTTTCTTACTTTTATATTTCCTTTTGATCCGACCGAAAATCTATGAATAGTTCTTGCTCGCAACGAAAAAAAATCTAAGCTTTACATTTTGCCCCATTTTTTTATTTAAAAATATACCTTTGTACAATTGTGGGATAACATTTCGTTTTCCATAAAGAGAAATGAAATTTCGGCGATGACAAAGTTACATACAAAATTATCTTGATACATATATTCATGAGAATTATACTGTATGTTACACATGGCACAAAACATAAAAAGAACTGCAGTTTGTTGATGAAACCAAACTATGTAACTGCTTAAGACAAAATAATGTAGATGACATCACTTTTTACCCTTAAAGGTAACATGAAAGAACATGAAAAAGAACTGAAAAAAAGACAAGAAAAAAAAACTTAATAATTGTAGTGTACTGTGTTTTAAAATAACTGCAAGTTTACTTCAATTCTACAGAATGCTTAACAAGCAATTTCAACACGTCAAATACAGTGTAAGTTATTTTAGGATAATATTTGTGATCCATAAAATATGCGTCAAAATGTGCTAAATCAAAAATAAATCCTTCTGGAAATGCTAAAACAAGTTGTTCTGATTTTGAAATCCAGTTTGACAATTTAGAGAAAATGTTTAAACTTTCGTAAATTTTCACATTCCTATACATTTTATTTAAAATTTTCTGAGGTACAATTCATAAAATGCCCGAAATATTTAATCCGAAGAACAATTCTCCCAATGTTTTTTTTTCTCTAGTTTTTCCTTTCTTTGAAGAGCTTCATGTTCTTCAAATATATTTTGGAAAAATACATGTACATGTACATCCACTTTATCAACAATAATAGCTTCCATTTTAATTAGAAAAAATCTCTTTATCCTTTTCTTTTTCAAAGTTTCTAACCAATTAATTAACTACATTACGTACTAGACTAACCACCACTTTAACCAGATGAAAACTATTTTTTTACAAATTTGTCCACGTTGTCCCGAGGACAAATCTGCAACATTTTCAACTGTTTTCGTGTACAGGCTTTTAAAATTTTCAACAGTTTCCGAGTTGAAATTTGCAAAACTTAAAATTTTTTCCAAATACAATTTTTTTTTTAAAGTTTCGCGCGTCCGAATGGGTGGGGGGTGGAGTTCTGATTGACCGCCGGACACAATGCGGACAGTGGGTAGTGGGGAGTCCAATTCTGGCCAAATTTTGCGGACTTCCTTTTTAAATGGCCCCTTATCAACCTTTAGAGTGTCCATTTCAATTAGAGAAATTTCCTTTTATCCTCCATATTTTCAAAGTTCCTAACCCATTAACTAACTACATTAACCTACTTTACTAACCACCACATTAACTAGATGAAAACCATTATCAAGAGACCGACGATCATTACCGGCGAAAAAAAATCAGTACTCACAGTCAATTCGGAAATTAATTTAGTTTCGTCGTCCAATCCCCACGATATTTGAGCAGCTCTTTTAAAGCTGGCGTGGAATTTCATTTAAATATGTTTAGCTCCACCGGACCCCGGGTGCACTGGCATTTTGACAGTCAAATACAAAAGTGTAATCACACGTTGCAGAAGACAGTGAGGGAAACATGTTAGGGCATTGGCAGGACTTGGTAGGATGGATTGCACCATATTTCCATAATTGAACTGCAGTGAGCTGTGTCAGCAGTATAGTGCAGCATGCAAAAGATGCATGCATCACACGCACAGAGACATGCCCTTCCTCCATATGCAAGCAAGGCCAAATGAAAACTCACTGGGGATCTCCAACGTGATGTATGAGCTCCGCGCAGAGGCCTCTACTCTGAGTCTCATTATTTATCCACGAAACTTTTCTAATGTATTTCCAAGAGCAAACGGCTGGGCTTTGCCTATTCGCGCATGCATTTTGCATGAACGTACTGCCGGTACTAGACTGGCAATATATAGCGCCAACGAAACCACGGCCCGAGTTTGCTTTTCTTTTACGAAATTTACTTCCCTCTGGCATTGCTCTATGCCATCGTCACAAAGAGCTTTACGGATACATCAAAGTCAGGAAGTCGAAAAAACAGCAAATTGTATTTACGACGTCACATATTCGGCGAATAAAAAATACCGTTTGAGGAACCAAGGCGAAATAACCACGATGTCAGCGAGTTCAATATCGGGGGAAAAGGCGCGATATTGCTCGAGTTTTGACTAACAAAATGCGTCTCAAAATTGCCCTAACAAAACTACAACACCTAAAAAAACCTGCAGTTCTTATAGTGTATGGATTTCTGTAAAAATCGGTTTTTTTAGGGCAGATTTTCCATATCGATTATGAAAACCGCAGTGTTCATGAATACAAGTCAAGTATTATGTTAACAAAATAAATGATCAACAGACATATTAACGTTGTCTACACACCGCAAAATGTGAGGTTCTTGAAAGGTTCAAAAGCAAAAAATCCGCCATTGTTTCATTGATGCTTTAAGCTACGTCCTTGGCAACAGAAAGTTCCTCTATCTATGTTTCCTCTGTTTTCTAAAAATGGCGACCACATCATTTTTATTGGCCTTCCAGAAAATATTCTTTGAAAAATCTAAAAAGGTGCCTCTAGTGCAGCAAAGGAAAGTACCTTTAAAGGTGCTTTTTTGTATACCATTTTTAGTGTATTCGTATGTTCACTACGCTTGTAGATTCAAAAGTGATGTGCTTTAAATTGTATATACTGTACATGTTTACCCTCAAACGCAATATACATGTACACATTTTCATTTCGTGAAAAGCTAGTGCACGTATACGTTATTTTTGTTGATCCATTTTTGTTTTCATATGTCTGATGACAAAAAGATGGAACAACAAAAATGTCGTTTGTGTTATAGTTTTGTTGTTCCGTTTTTGTCATCGTTTATCGAATGAAAACAAAAATATAGCAACACAAGTTACCGAAACCGATCTTTTCACGAAATGAAAATACAGTTGTATATATAACCGTTTTATATTTATGTTCTGCAATAATTCTGTACAATGTAAATCAGCAGCTTTGCACGTTACTGATCTTAGTGATAATGTTATGAGATGAAGCTCAATACAAGTTAAAAATGTTTTAAACTTGCTTAAACATTAACTTCAAAAATTCAACATCAAAGTTGAAGTGTTTTACAACAAGTTGTAAGGCAAGCAGCATTCAATACTTATTTTAATGCATGAAAAAATTTTGTACTGTAGGTTGGATCCATTTACAAGCTCGTATAACGTATACATTTTTTCTTGTTTATAAAAAAGAATTATGCAATTATACTACAAGTTTCATATTTCTGATAGTTGAAATGTAATATATTTTTCATATATAGAGGATTTTTTTACTTGGGATGAAATTTAGTTTGGGTGAGCTTTATTTCTAAGTAAACTTAACATAGCGAATGGTAGGAGTTTTAGATTCTCAGCAAAATTAGACTAAAAAAAAGCACTAACTTATTTTTTGTCATGGCACGAAGACAATACGCAGCTTCGGAGACGTTATTTGTAGGTTGGCTGCACAAAAAAGGTCATGTTGAAAATGTAAATTACGCAAAGGTTTCCGAGCGAATAATTTAATTTTTTTGTAATTACGCAGATTGCGTGCGATTTTTTAATCGTGCTTCTTAAAACTGTCACTAATCAAGTTTCTCCGTTCACGCTCCAGCTTCTCTTAAACTGCGCACAGTGGCCTGATAATGCAATAATAAGTGCATTGAGTTAAATCCTCCTACCGTGGGTGTTTAAATGCAAAAAAAAAAGAAATATCAATGCAGAAAAGCATGAAGTACGAAGCACGTAGAGACCCACTGCTTCATAAGCGTGCATTTACACGCGTGCACAATGGGAAGTACAATTTCCGGATTTGTCCAAGTATGTGAGTCGCAGTTATGATTTGCATATTCGGAGCCGGGGCCTTAACAAGCTTCATGGAAGAAACAGGTGGAAATAACACGAATTTCTGCATTTATTCCTCAATTCCCCCTTTCCTAGCTAGGCATGCATCCAGGTCAAAAATTTCGTATTCTGCGGACGTTTTCCTCGGTAAATGCGTGCTGAAAGTGAATTTAAAAAGATGAAAAATAAAGTAACTCAATAGGATCGTGTTCTTCACACGCCATCGACTTTCGACGGACACGTCGAACAGAACACGTGTTCCTCTCGTCTGCCAAAGTGACATTATCGTTTTACATCATTTAGCGCGGATGTGCACGGAGGGAAAATTTACATTTAGCTCCCTCTGGGGGGTTGAACTGTAAGATATTTACTTGGGTACGGTTACTGCATTAGCGCATTTGGCGATTGGCATCGCAATATACTGCATGCAATAGAAGTACTCAGATGGAATTTTTGCGAACCGCATTTTGGCAGTCGTGAAGTCACGTGTGCAAAAGGATTGCATTAATTGGTTCGAAAACTGAGATAACCATGATGACATTTTTTTAAACCAAATAACGTGTTGACCTCAAGACTTCTAAAGTAGGATTCGCAAAGCTTCTGTCTGAGTGCCATATAGTGTAGGTATATTACAGGGTGCGGCACTGAAAGTAACATTTGTAGAAAGCATTTGATCGAAAGGTCGAGTCTAACAATCACTGCAATCATTTATGATAAGTTCTTTTATGTTCAGATAAATGTCTTAAACAAATGCGTATTATTATTTTGCGAAGTATACAAATCTGTGTGATTAACTAAGGGTTGAGTTTGAAAAACAACATTTTGACATTGAAATGACCTGGACGTCATTAATTTATATTAAAAATAAATTCTGGTGTTTTCATTCCCCTTCATATCAAACACATTTTGCTTGAATTACGTTTCGATCAAATGCTTTGTTTTCATTTTATTTACAAATCTCACTTTCCGTGCCTCACCCTATATTTTTGTGGGCCTGATACACGTGAGCATGCATCAAAGGCGTTCATGCCCCTTCCACTTATGTGAGCTGAACATTTGCATTTGCTTGATGGTAATCGAATGCACGGCTGACAAAATGGTTTCATATTTAATTTTCTTAATTAGAAACTGATTTCTTATATAATTAGCTTCATCCTTTACGAAATTGCCAAATTTTACTGATTTTTTCAGTTTGAATTGCAATCTGCAAGTATTGAACTTTACAAGTTTGTTGCTAAAATGGCACTATTACATAAGCCACCAGGAGGAAGCACATGAACAAATATGATTACATCCAATCTAATTATGTGAAATAGTGCATATACTGTATTTAGTTTCAGGAAAAGCCTCGAGTTTAATGCATTGAAAATGTTTTTAGAGCATACAGTGATTTAAAAACATTTTCAATACATTTAGCTTGAGGCTTTTTCTGAAAGTAAATTAGGCGTACTGCTTCACTTATAAGTAGTATACTATTGTTTTTTTTGGAAAGTTTTGCAATTTGAGCTATCGATAAGATTATTTCAAATTGAAAAGTACTGCTACAGTGTATAACAGTAATAGCGTTCCTAACAAGAACAAAAGTAACTTTCAAGTAACAAGTTCCTAACAAGTAACTACACAAAAACAATCACGACAAGAATATTTCATGAGAAAATAGCAAAACAGGGCATCTTTCTCACCCACACCATTACAAAGTCATCAGTTAAAACAAAAATGTTTCACTCGAAATTGGCATTCCTGCAGGTCTTCTTTCAAAAAATACAAATTTAACTAGGCGTATTTTATGTACCAGCTTTAGCATTTTCTGCGGCAGCAAATTTGAGAAATGTTTTGGTCACAAATGCCCACAATGTAACCACGCAAACGCTTACAAAAGTCGCTCAGTTTGGCATTTATAAAAGAGCGTAAGTAGCTTAACTTTCCGTAAACAGTGTTGGCAATATATTCGTGGTAAATATCCTATTAACATGCAGTGCATCCAGACTCTTATTTCGTTTCTGGACGTTAAAACTGCTTTTGCAACAGTGTTACTCGAGAGTGAAGGTTGCTCATGCTCTCAACGTATTGATCCATCATGGAATCACAATTTTTTTTTGTTGGCTTCTGCTTATGAATTTTCTAAGCCTGTTATCATTTTCATGGCACGTGTAGGGATATTCACTTCACTTTATTGTTTGGCCAGGGTTCGTGACTCAGAAAAAAAAATGAAGTAAACACTCGAATCCCAATTTACAATAGAAAAGTAGCATCCGAATGCTTAGGGATGCTTTACGTCCCCTCCAAATGCCTCATTGCTTATTCTGATGTTATTATTACATTCTGGTAACTCGGCTCTTATGATAAGGAGCTCTAAGTATACATCGAGAGATGATCAGAAGGCAAGAAAAAAAATATATTAAATACACTAAGTACGAGACCTGCTTTTCCATGAACAACCACTTCACGTACACTCAGCCACTAGGCTCATATTGTTCATCGGAATAACGCTAAGAAAGTGGCGATGCCCTATAGAAAATTCGGATTTATTTCCTCGAAACCAAAGTTCCATCTTATTTTCTGCAACATTGTTGCATTTTACTCCTCGCATCTTTTGTTAGGTTTGTTAGAAAATCAGAGCTCTGGGCAACAACGGTGTTTACGTTAAAAATGCGAAGAGTTAAACCCATTAGGAATTCCAACAACATTACTTTTGAAATAAAAGAACTAATGTAAAAGAATGTTTTCTGAAAATCAAGACAACGGGCAATGCCGGAAATTCAGACCGCCACAAAAGTTGAGCTCAAATTATATGGTTTGAAGCAGAAAATGCTAAAACAAAGCAAAACAAATCTGAAATGTATTTCGGAAATAACTTTTGGTTTGAGTTTGCGAACATGTTAAACTCGAATTTAAATATATGAATTAAAAAAAAAAATAAAGTATAACATTACCATAACATTATTAATGCCGGAAATGTAGACCGCCACAAAATTCGATATTAAATTACAGTTGCTTAATGTAGAAAATGCCAAAACAAACAAAAATCTCAAACGTATTTCGGAGATTACTTTTAAGAAGAATTTTACGCACATGCTAAACTTTTATTTAAACAATTGAATGCAAAAAATATTAAAAAAAATTATAGATTCGTAGCCTTCATGTATTTAAGCAACACAAATTTAACTATTTCAAACAATTTTAACAATTTTTTCAGAAAGTGTTTCGTTTTTATAAAAAAGTGTAATTATTTGGAATAACTATTTGGGGGAAGGGTAAAGGAATATATCTTTTTTATTAAATGAAGCGGTTCTAGGAAGTAAATGCGTATAATTTTCTAAGATAGTAAATTTATGATATTTTTAATTTGTAAAGCTTGATCATCGTTTAGTTGACTTGGAAAGTTGGTTAATCTGACTCCGGATAATTGACAATCTACTTGTACAGAACATTTCAATGTAGAATTTGCAGGGTGGCAAAACTATCACCCAATTTCTAAATCAAGTACCTATAATTCCTAGAAACTTTGCTTTCGCAAGAAACCATAAGTATCAATGCAACCTAAATTTAATTCCACAAAGTGTTCATCAGCAAGTAAACAGAAATATAAATTTCCCTATTTTTCTAAAAGTTTATCGTACGTTGACCTTATATCTATATAAATGTATATAAGGAAGAAATGTTTGTATGTGGGCGACAAGTTTTTCCATGAAGCGCCTTTGCTGAAGTGGTATGGGGGCGCTGCGGTCGTGATTCATTCATTAGGCCTACTTCGTCGCTTCAGCAAGTCGCTATGGTAAGTACAGCCCGGTTTTTACGGCAAGTAGGCTACTGTATATGTTTAACAACAACCAACTTTCACTTAAAGAACGCTAAGTGAATCCAAGACAGTCTAATCTGCGCTCATCGATATTTTTCTCGCCCAAACGATGGTAAACTCAAAACGGAAACTTAAATTTCGTACCGAACATATTTCCCGATTAGAGACCAGCCAAAAAGCATCGTCCTAGTTAAAAAAGTTGGCGGCAAAACTTTCTCATGGAGTTTTTAATTAAGATAAACCTTTTAGGAAAATTCCGATGACACGTAAAGAGGGGGTGATTTAAGAGTCCATTACTTCCAACACGCTCCGAAATAATGGAGGAATTTACAACTGGATTTAACACGTAGCTGGCGGGTACTATTTATATTTATAATTTGTTCCGCGCTCGTCTAACCTAATTTCAAAACCGAAATTGAGCAAATGGGATCCCAACTTTAATTCCTCGGCGCCAGAGCATGCTACAAAAAGATATCCGAAACTATCCACTTAAATGCAATTCTTTGTTGACATTGGAGGATATTAAGTTTTTAACAGCTGTATTCGTTCTTTTCTAATTTTTCTGCATAATAACGCTATCTCCCCATTCAGCGTATTTAAATGAGCAATTGAAGGAGTGAGCTTATAGGATTTGTACAGATAACGAGCATATTCTTATCTCCCTTTTGTGGCGTTCACCTTGTAGCAAATATCGTCGTATTCGTCGAAACCTAGGCACGCTCCTATACGTACGCCAATTTTTCCCCGATAAAAAGAAAATATTGATTTGAATACGGAATATAGCTTATTCGCAGTCAAAATAGATACCGAACATTGCGGATGAAATGGAAAAGAGAAATATTGGTGATTGGAATGGAGATTACTGCTTTGTGCTCTCGTAATTCCTACATAATCCCAGTAAAGTACACGCGCGTTATCCTATGCTCCGACAATAAAAATAGGATTAGCTTTTTTTTCTTCTGCAAATTCCCGAAATTCCCAATGTGCTGGAGAATCTCATATCTCAAAAATCCTGCATCTATATAGGTTATAAATAGCAACAAATTGGTGGTTCGTGAGTAAACATTGTTTACTTGGAAACGTATTCTTGACTTTGTTTGTCCTCTCCTTTTTTCGAAGAAATGGTCAACATTTGTCTGGTAGTTTAACCGAAATTTGGATCGCGAATTAAAGGAAATTCGACTAGATACGCAATGTACATGCCCAGTCGAACCTCGATAAGACAAATCTCAAGGAACGTATAAATTTGTTCGCTTAAACCTAAGTTCGGATTGTCGGAAGTCAGACACAAAAAGACTTCAACAATATGAAAATATTTCATCGTTTGATGAAATCCTACCCCACGTGGATATGAATAGAAATGCGCTGCAACTTTTATCGGGGAATTTCCCGTACCTTACCACATTTCTTCATATTGTCTGAAGTATGATTTAACGTAACATTACATATAACATTTTGATAAACCAGACGCTGTCTATACAAGGGCAAGTGCCTAGATGGACAGGACGAAAGTGCGGAGTGCACATACTGGTATTTCGCATACTGCGATGGGGAGTGCACCTACTTTGCAAATGCATACAACAAACACTAATTAAAAATAGCTGATTAACATAATACTGCGAAATTACAGTATTGTTATACACTAATTATGCAAATTCAAAGTACTATTCTGAATGCTGATGCATCATTCTGCATTGTGCATTCTAATAACCAGAACTATACAAGTATATTTTTCAATATTGTTACTCGGTACACAAAAGAGCGTCAATGGATGCTAGAGCCACTCATTTTCACAAATATTTATTTGTTAAATTCAACAAATTTGTCTATGTTATTCTTCTCAGACTTATTAACATGAAACTTTCAATATACTGTTTACATATTCAAATGTATGTTTGCATGCTTTATTCGATGTGATAGAATTTTCGAATGGATGAGTGAACCACTTTCAAATTCATTTATTTGTCCCATTAAATACGTTTCCCACAAAATCCGTTCTAACAAGAAGTATTTCCATAAAAATGACATGGAAGATCATAAGCATTCCAAGATTCGATAAAAAAAGTTATTTTCATTATAAATTACCATTTTTTTTAACAAACCAGAAAAAAAATCAATTTTCGTTTCGATATCATCCCCTTTAAGAAAATTAACGAGAAATATTCCCAGAAACTTTTCCTACGAAAATATTCATTCGCTTAAATCGCGGAGAAAAGAAAAAAAAAATCGTTTTGTTGTAGGTGGAAGTAGAATTTCTCCTACGTGGGTTTCATACGTGAGAACAATCTTTAGCCCGAAATTGCTTTGAGCTTTTTAGAGCAACGTACGTTTTTCAATGCAACTGATTACATTAAGGGTTCATTATTCAAATCAAACACAGCGGTTGTGCACATTTGGCAAATTGCACAGATATAGTGTTCCCTTAGGACAGGAAGACTAGTTTGTAAACGTCAGTAAAGATTTGTCAAACTGTATAAAAGGCAAAGTATTGAACAAGTTAAAAGATAAGCCCGCTGCAGCTGCTGCATTTATATTTTTACTGTTTCTTTTCACGAGCCTTTTCTTCGCGAGACAGCGAAAAACCCTTTTGAAAATCATGAAGCTTGAATAAGAAAATCGATTTGAAAAATAAATGAACATTGAATCATTTAGCATGCAACGTCGTTTCTATTTTAATGCTAGGAAGGAGATGCTAAGATGAAGTGATACAAATTCCCGATCTGCTAGGGCTGAAAATTTCAAATTTCGCTAGAATGGAACTATTTGGTGGAAATGAAACAGAAGAAGAAAAAATGTCATATTTCTAACGTCGTCAAGCCCATGGATGTTTATAAAAATACTTCTTTGTCCTTGTGCGGGGCAATGACACGAAAGGGTAAGTTTATCAGTTGATTAATCGTAAATGCGCTGGAGCAAAATGTTTCCGAAATCAGTTTCCGAAAAGTTTAAATACACATGAATAGAAAAAAAAATGGAGAACGTGTTTGAACTTGTGCCTATCGTGATATTTCTAAATACACGTCATATTACTGTATGAAATATGAACATAGTATTGCTGTAAGCATTGTTGTACAAATCTAATTATTTGTAGTAACTTCATGGACCATTAATATAAATTATTTTAAAATTAACTATTTATGCAGACATATAGTTTCAAAACTAATTTACAGTACAAACATACTATGCTGTTTATTTAAAATCAAAACGCAGAAACGTTTATGTTAATATTATTTTGTAATAATTTCCGTGCACAATTTATAAATATACTGTATAGTCCCAACATGAAGGGTATTTAAATATACAGTAAGGTCATACACATGTACATGTACAGTATATACGGTGTGAGTAAAAAGTCTCTTCTCTCCCCCCCCCCCCCAAATCAACAGAATGGTTGCAAATATGAAAAACCGGATATGGGGAACGTGTAGAAACCATATAGGGTGCGGAATGCAATGGCGCCCAAAACATTTGGGCTCAAGGCCCATTTCAAGGACCTTTAGGTGCTATGTCTTAATCGTTAATAAACATAGAAACGTTTGACCATTTTTAGAAACTGATGGTTTGTTGAAGAAAAATTTGAATTCTTAATACAAACCATGCAACGATATATTGCTGCGAAACAGTATTTCTGCAAAAGGTTCTTCAAAATGTTTCACAATATGTTTTTCATGAAGCAGATGTTTGTTGCAAAACAGTGTTTCATGACATGTCCTCAATTTTTTTTAAGTGAAAGTTTTTCGTTGATGTGATAACTGTGGTCCGTGTGAACACAATGTTTTCAAGGTAGTTGTCCCAGCAGCAATTGCGCAAAAAGAAATTTCAGCAATATTTAAAAAAAAATGAAACAAAAGCATTTATTTCGCGACACATATTTAATTGGAATTAGGTTAAAGTTGCATCGCAACAAAGGTATAAGGTGGTTTTGATATTTTTTATTTTTTTGATACTTTGATAATATGATACGATTGCAATTAGCCTACTTAAAACCATCTAATTTTTATAATTTGAACACGATGGGTTAATCAAATAACCATTCATATTTGCCAGTATAAACTTCATAATTTGGATTATGGCAACGCTGTAAGGAAAATTTCAATTTCTTAATTGGATTTCCATATAATATTTAAAATATGCTCCTGCCCAGTTAATGCAATTCACGGTTTCATAAATCGTGTAATGAAATTTAAATTTACATATATATATCATACAATTTAATTTAGGTTACCTTAGTAATTCAAGAAGACTAAATTGAATTGTTTTTGAAATTTCAACATATATGAGTGCATCCGGCGCGTCGTAGACATCAAACCACGGAAGTTTCAGTAAGATGAAAGAATTTATCCAAGAAAAATATATTACGCAAACCAAAAACAAAAAAATAGTTTTCAAAAAAATGTTTGGCGAGGCATTCCTAATGTCTCGCCAGAAATTTATATGAAGAGGTTTGGCACTAACAGTTTTCTTTCAAGCCCCAGCGTAAATCTTCACAATACGACGAAATCGTGGTTCAACAAAAGCTAAATGAAATTCAAGAATTCAAATAAGCAAGGACAGAGAAAAACCGATAAAATGCATCCCGGTCTTAAAATGTCTCTTCCTCCTCATACAAAAGTGTACGCTTTTGCATGGAAATTGCTTTTACTTGCCACTTCAATTTGATTTTGAAAATATTACGGGAAAAAAAAATGCTATCTGCCGACTTTAGGTTGTCGCATAGCGAGTGACCATGCGTTATCCTTAATTCTTCTAAATTTATATGTCGAGACATCAGCATGCATTCGGCAAGGAAATTCGAACAATATTTCACAATTATAGTGAATATATGGAAAATGCAGTTCTTGGACCACTAGCTAGAAGCGTATAAGTGTTTGCTTGATGCACTAAATAAACGCATTTTTCATTAAATGTGGCTTCGTATTGCTACACAATAATTCAGCAGAAACAGGACTGCTGGAAAAAATCATGAAACATTCAAAAATACTTGCAATTTTTTCGACAATTTTTTCGAAACGTATCATTATCGTCTTAAAAATGGTTCTTGGGTTATACATCAATTTATTTTCAATCATGGTCAAACAAACAAAAAATGCATCATTTTTCTTATTTTTTAAGTTAATTGGTCTTACATGTACATGTATTTAGTGAAACTATGAATAGTTGAAGCTTGCTAAGAAAAAAATCATCAGGATTTTCGTTTTATTTTATTCAAATTTGCCTCTTTACTTCCACAAATTTTAACTTCAGTTTGCTTTAGATAGAATCCCTCCAGGTAGTCATATTTCGTGGGATGTTTCCAATTATTTTGCATATATTTAGTTTCATGTAGGCTATATTTCATGATTTATTTTTAAAAAAACATTCAATATCATAGATTGATACTTCAGGTCAGTTTGTCTTATGTTTGCCTTATTTCTGGGTAATACATACGTTATATACATGTAACAATAAAATTCTGATAATACAATTTCATCAAAATTAACGTTTTATTGTCCTTTTTGTTTTACAAAATATAAAATTTGTTTGTTTCAAACTAAACCGCTTCAGTTTACGTTATTTAAAAAGAGATTTTCAATTCATTTTGAAATTCTAGATACCGTATTACAACTTCCGCTTTAATCAAACACTTCAGTCTGTCATAAATGTATTTTGGGAAAATTTTGTAGGATGTATTTAATTACTATGGACATATGCTTGTATACATGTACAGTACATGTACCTAATATGGGTAAGAAGTATTTGAAAATTAGTCGAGCTCGTTTCAGCTAAAGAAAAATGCACTTACAAATATTTGAACCCTTAGGCCCATATTATTCAATATTTTAACTGCAGGGTAAAGAATTGAATTGAATTCTACTACATGTACTTCTGGTAATCAAATTATATTAAAATTCATGTTTTATACCTCTCAATTTTGTCTTTTAAAATTTACAAAACATAAAATCTGCTTATTTTAAAATAATCTGCTTTAGTTTGTTTTATTTCAAAAATATTTTCGCATTTTACCGAATTAATTTTAAATCCTAGATATTATAACTTCCGCTTGTCTTACGATCAAATACCTAAGTTTGTCATGTATTTGGTAAACATTTTGTAGGTTGCATACAATTACTATACACATGCTTGCATGCATGAGCTTTTTTTAAGGTAATTAAAATTGCCCTTTTATTTTTACCCTTCTCCTACGTCTGAAAATAAAATCTTACAAAATTTCAAACTTTATTTTCTCAAATTTTATTTTGTTTTCTACATTTTAAAGTCCTGTGTACACTACGACAAACGGCAAACAAAAAAAACCACAAACGGCAAACGGTTTGTCAATTGGTTTGTGAAAAAAAAAAATGCTACAAACAATTTCGGACAGACGACCAACCTAAAAAATGATCTGGAACAAACCGTTTGTCCTTCCTGGCGAGTGTCGATAACACATACAAAAATGTTTTTTTTTTCAGGTTAAAACTAATTTTTCCTCTACAGAAATAGTCCGCACGTGGGCTAATGTTCCACGAGTATATGATTAAGCAGATGATTGTGTGAAAATCGTCTGCTTAGCAGACGCGTTTGTTAAAAATGGTTTGCCATAGTGTGTACACTCCGTTTGTTGAAACTAATCTGGACAAACGATTTTGAAGACAAACAGATTTTGGGCAAGCCGTTTGTTTTTTTGTTTGCCGTTTGCCGAAGTGTATACGGGGCATAACATTCCAAGTTAAACTGCATCAGTGTAGTCTTTATTTGGGAAACATGCATTATCACGGGCAGTTTTCATTCACATTTACACGACAACACGCAAACCGGTACAAAAAAAAATAATTCCCTTATTTTTCCCAAATTTGTCTCTTTAATTCCACAGTTTTTAACTTGAGCATATCCTTTCACTGGCAATTTTCGCCCCAACTGCCTCGTACGTTATGCGGTGACTAGATTTGTTCGGCTAATATCCGCATCTATTCAAATTCACAATATGGAAACGTCATTTATTTCAAGCAGCACTGGGTTTGCAATTGTGCAACCGAGTGGTTTTTCGTTAGTGCGCACGTAGAAGCACAGAGCAGATGCGTCTGATGTTTATGCGGTAATGTTAACAGAGCGTAACAGCATTTCCTAAGAACTTCTAAATTACATTTATTGCCGCCATTTTTTTTTCTTCTTCAGAGTTTGCATTAAATGGCGCTGCATGTGTAGCGGTGGGAATGCGACGTGGTAAAAAAAAAAAAACACTTCGCGTCTTCTAACTTATGCGCAGTACAGATTGGTTCTAGGTGGTCCTCTTTGCTTCTCATCAGGCTTTCAACGTCTTTTATGCCCAGAAATGCGAGCCAATTCCTTCGAACTTCCATTTAAATTTGCGGCCCTGGGAAGTAATTTTTGCGCATTTTGCCCCCCGAAAATGCCTCGCCATTTAAAGCTGGGAGCTAGGCTTTCAAAGTGCAAAAAACATTCACGTTCACCTAATAGGCCCATTGACGTATACGCATTTGCTGAAAATGAATGTTTAGCCATCAGTTGAGTGCCAAGGAGATGGCTGAAGAGAAAAAAAAAAGTCCACATGGCGCACTTTGGAGTGCAGCGCCAGATACATATGTGAGCCACCGAAAACTCGATCTGCGAGACTACAATTTGCGTCGTCTACATAGGCGATAATGAATACGGGTCCTGGCTTTTTTTTGGATTTCCGGCATATAGTGGGTCCCCATGTTGGAAAACTACTAGGACGCAGGCCGGATAAAAATGGGACAAGTGCAAGGTTTTTGGGTGCATTTCCATTTCGTGGCCATTCGTTTAATGAGTCGATCGACCAATTTTGAAGTGCAAAATGCTGTCATGAAACGCCTTTAACTAAGTCTTACACGGTAGATTACCATGGGGAGTTTAACAAAGGAACAGGAATATGTTGTACAATAAACATTACAAATATTTTCAATCTGGATCAAAACTGCATCATGCATCCATCTCAACAATTCTTCTAATTTGATACAGTAGATGCGTTCTTATCATCATCATCATCATCATCCTGTGTCAAACAACGGTGCCAATGCGATTCCGACAGAAGCTATCAATCGTCTTGTCGGTTTTGCAACAGGCCGCGCATCTCTACTCATCTGCCAAACCATCCCCATAAACCCGGGCTTGCAAACGGCAACAATAGCGAAATGCAACACTTACCACTCAGTGCACCTTGCTCGGTAAATGCATACTACAGTAGTTCAACTTAAATCGAACATTCATTTATCTTTATATATAAGGAAAAGATGTGTGTGGGTATGTACAGTATATGGCAGCTTAAACGTATTAAACGATTTTGTCCGATTAATCTATAAAAATGTCTGAGATAATCTAGAAAAAAATGTCCGATTAATCGATTATATCTGATTAATCTATAAAAAAATGTCCGATTAATCTATAAAAATGTCTGAGATAATCTTGAACAAAATGTCCGATTAGTCTGATTAACCAATTATGTCGACCTGATTAATCTATAAAAAATGTCCGATTAATCTTTTAACAAGAATGTCATCATAAGAAGTGTACTGGATGACCATCAGAATTTTAGTAACGGCCCGGGCAATGCCGGGTTTTTCAGCATTATGGTTTGCATAATGATATACAGTACATGTAATCAGGTTACAATAATGCATAATTAAAGGACCATGGGTAACTTCCGAAATTAATTTGAATTGTGTCTGCAGCCTAGGCAAAGTCGGGTTTTCCGGTTAGTAACATTATAAAAACAGAATTTAAATTTTGAACTTTATAAGCCCATTCAACACCACTAATTTATATGGTTTTTGAATAGATTGACCAGTCCATCCGAGTCAATTCTAATCTATTATCTGAATTGGAGTTGTCACCGAAAGAAGACAAATTACTAGTTTTGTAACGTTAAAACAAGATGCATTTATTTATTACCAAAAATTATGTAATGTATATTTTAAGTGAAATTTTGAAGTTGCACGTGCAACTTGTGGACAGACTGCTCTCTGAATGACTTATTTCTAAGTTCTTATATTTGGCGTACTTGTAAAGGTGTCAACAAAGTTCCTGACCAATTTGAATGTTAAAACCCATGCACAGACTCATTTCAGGGGATGATCTAGTAAACAGTTTCCACATTCATCTGATGATAGGTTTATAAAAAAACGTGAAATAATCACTTATTTAATCAATATGTATATGCACTGTATATTGGATTACGTTCTTAGATGTACACTTTCATACGTGCTTTAATAACACATTAAATCGCTGACATTACGGAACATCTGATAACGCGTACATCATGGCCCCACAAATCACGTGACTTGAATAGAAACATTTCGGCTAACTAAGATACTGTAAAGGTGATTTACGACCGCTGAAAGCTGCGAAATATCGGGGGAAATTTCAGCTCAAATTAAAATTTAAAACCTAAACACAGCCCGATTTATCTTACAACAATACAGAACTGTACAGCATAACTCATACGAAGGAACATAACAGGCAATTCAAGTTTCTTGAAATTGTTGTAACAAATCATGGCTTTTATTTATTATGGTCGGAATGGGTGACAAAAAACTATCACCAGACTATCCAGGGATTATTACGACCATGTGAATTTCAGATACAAATGCGAATTACTGAACAGCAACACGAGCAGAGTAAACTTTCAGCAATTCACTAAATATGAATTGGATGGATTCGGGATTTAAACTTCCAGAGTTCGAACAAAGTGTTCCTGATAAAAACGCAATCTGGCTGCCATACGCGTTCGTGAATATCCGCCACTTATCGGAAATTTCCAAATTTTCCTTTCTTTTTTACCAAAATACCCTATCAAACTCCAGCCTTGAGCAGGCCACGAGCATCTTCGTATAATGTTCTGACTAAATTTCAGGGTGAATAGAAACGTATGCTGTCATTTAAGTGAGACATTAAGCTTTAGGATGTGAGGCATACTGCATTATATCAGTGGATTAAAGCCACTGTTGATTTACAAGAAAAATGCTTGTATTACTCGGGCGATATGGATGCTGGAAAAAATCGATTTGCTAAACTCAATTTTGCCATCACACAGCCTGCTAGAAGATTGCTTTTTTCGAGAAATTTTGAAAGATGCAGGTTAAAACACCAAATAGTGTGCCTACTTTAATCTTAAAAAATTCTTTCATTTTAATAGCTTTTCAGGTGCAATGTCAATTTGCAAAACATACATGTATATGTAGGTGTGAATCATATATGGAACATAAATAATAACTATAAGGTATTGCGTATCAAATGTTCACGGGACAATCTGTGTTGCTCCGTGAAAAGTAACATTTTGGTTTCGATTTTTTTGATTTCTTGAAACATGCCACAATTACTTTTGTTACATCAACATGTGAAATATGTCTGTTTTATACACTATATTAAACTACATTATATTACTTAGTATAAAGGACACTTGAAGTAAATATAACTGAACAGCTTTCTGGTTTGGTGCAACAAATGTAACAATCAGAATCAATAAATTGCATTGAACATCCACTGAATTGAAATTCATTGCAATACTTTACAAAATGGTATGACTTCTATTGACTTCTGTTAAAAACATTTTTTTAAAAAAATAAATTGTGAAAAAATAGTTGTGATATTTATACTGTACAAATTACAATTCAATAAAATTTAAAAACGCTTCAATGATGTTTAATTCATTTCTCCTATATAATCTAGTCATATAAATATAAAAAAAATAGAAGTTTTACTAAAGTTTCGTAACTTAGAATTTTACGAATGCTTCATGTCGTATTTTAGTACAGTCAGTTATAATATTTAATAATTTTAATTAAAATAAAAAAATTAGCTGATTATTAAAGCAGGTATCACTTTAAGTTAAGAGGTCAAAATCCTCTTCGAAACAAGGTTCATCAAACTTTCGTAGTTCAGCTCTTTTGAAGCATAACAACTGAGCATCCGAGTACCAATTTTTATCATATACTTTCATTCTTGAATACCTATTCCCATCCAAATAGGCCTACTTATATTATTCGTTTATAATTTTATCCATCTATAAATATTATGTATAAAATACGTTTCTGTCTCCGAGGAGTTCGCTGTTTATGCTTTCATGCATATTTGCCTTTCATCTTTCTTAATCTTTTACCCCCAAAAATACATAATGTCAGCTTATGGTATGAGAATATTAATTTCCCTAGGCATTTACCTGATGTGCAGTGCTGAATTCTAGGTTAAAACTTGGAAAATTTGATAACGGAAACGCAATTCAATTTCTTTCGATACTCGAAACCCTCTGGGTCATAAAATATTAACTTTTTCTTATTCCTGCCGTTGAGGCATTTACGAGAGAAATACATTTTATGGAGCATTCTTACAGCGCGTCTTGGCCAACGTAGAACAAATATATTTTTATTTCAAAATATTTCTTCACAATTAACGGTTCAGCCATAAAACAATTTTAATCCTTTCGCATTATCGCAAAGTGACATCCTAATATATATTTCATTACAATAAGTCGGGAAAGGGGAACAAGGATCGATATTAAGTATGCTTCTCAAATTATCATTGCCCATAAAGCCAAAAGAGTTGAAGATGCTCGCTTTCGATCATGAAATCATGAAAAGAAATCTTATCTGGTAATAAAAATTTATATTTGGAATCCCAAAGATATGCAACTACATAAACCACCCTATACATATAGTCATAAAATTAGGAATTTTTCCTTTCTCCATGTTTTGGTAGACGTCGTATATGAATGATCCCTGGACCATATTCGTGAAATGTTTGTCCTGGTTTTTAGGGGTCAAATTTGGACAGCCATGCACTAATTTAACGAACAAATGCGATGAAAAATGTGCATTAAGTCACAAATAACTCCATTTTGCAACTAGTAATTTGGCTTTATGAACAAAATGGTCAAATTTAATGCAATTAACAGGACGAAGGCTCGCACGTCAAAAGTTATTGCCGCACTGAACAGTTGTTAACCCTGAAAGGTGAACATTACAAATGAATAAATATGCGTGAACTTAATACAGCGTATTCGTTTGATAAATGCCGCGAGGATGGAAATTTGTTTGATTTCCACCCGACTTCATCGAAAGATAGAAAATACCAGAGCCAATTTGGTCGCAAATGTCAACTGCGAGGTAAAATCGTGCTCTTTGTGACATAAATCGCATTGAAAGTCGTAATTCAATGCTTTTGAAACATGTGTTTTGCTATATTTTCAACAATGACAAAAACCAAAAATAATGGATGGTTGAACATAATTAATTGCCTTACATTGTCAGATGATGAATTCAAACACTGTACAAAATGAAAAAAATGAAAGTGAAATGCATTCGAACCTCGTTAAGACGAATTTTAAGGGACGTCCAAATTTGTTCTTTTAAACGTTAGCTCGTATCAAAAGGCAGACAAAAACTTCAACAATAATAACTTGTTTCATCGAAGTTCATGTGAAATTCTAACCCAAGTATTGGTTCAAGGAATTCTCCGTTAAGACGTACCTTTTTTCATATGGTTTAAATTTCGTTTTAACGCAACATTGCGTGAATGCTTGGGAACTCAAACATTTATTCATTTTAAATGAAAATTTGTGAAAAAATGAGAAGCCTTACATCATCAGATAACGGATTCAAACACTGCACAAAATGAATATAATGAAAGTGAAACACAATCGAACCTCGTTAAGACGAATTTCAAGAGACGTCAAATGTTGTCGTTTAAGCGTTAGCTAGAGTAGTGGTATCTCAAGGCAAACACAAATTTCCACAGAAATAAATTACATCGAAGTTTATATAAAATTCTACCCGAATGTATGATTGAAAAGGTGCTGCAAATTGTATAAAGGAATTTCCCGTTAAGACGTACCTTTTTTCATATTGTCCAAATTTCGTTTCAACGCAACATATTGCGCGAATGCTATAATGGGGCACTCAAACATTAATTCGTTTTAGATAAACAATTGTGAAAAATTGAGAAGCCTTACATCATCAGATAATGGTTCCAAACATTGTGTACAAAATGAAAAAAATAAAAGTGAAATACAGCCGAACCTCGTTATGACGAATTTCTATAGACGTCAAAATTTTTTCTTTTAAACGGTAGCTCGAAGTGTCACAAGGCAAACAAAAATTTCAACAATAATAAATTGTCTCATCGAAGTTTATGTGAAACTCTACCAGAATGTGTGATTGAAAAGGTGCTACAACTTTTATCAAAGAATTCCCCCGTCATTATACATACTTTTTCATATTGTCTAAAGTTAGTTTTAACGCAACATTGCGCGAATGCTTAGGAACTCAAACATTCCTTCGTTTCATCCAAAAAATTGTGTTATCCTAATTTGCAGTCCGTCTTAAACGAAGAAATTAGCATTATTCGCCCATACCCTAGGACAGGGGTTTAAAAAGAGTTCGTTTATTCCACATTATTTTTGTTTTTAAACAATCCTATTTAAAAGATATTCGGGTTGCAGTTTATGATTTGACTACTGAGAATCGGGTTAGTAACTATACAGTTGTACAGTAATTTATGCGTGGAAACAGTGTGAATTAAGACGCATTATGATTCCCCAAAAATAAATCCCTAGGGAGAAGTGCAATCGTACTTCCAAGAATAATTATATTATTAGTGAATTTTTATCCAGGCAAGAGAAAGGTACAAAACATAACAATGTCTCATTTTTCGGATGAAGAATAATTCAATCACAGGCGAGAAAAAATGGTCTAATGAATAATGTATCTTAAGAAGCACGATACGTGACTTTCAACTCAATCGAGCATGTGGGACCAGACACGGGTCTCAATTTCCTCAAAAAATAATATTAGTATCATTTCTCAGATCCAACAATTGAGCGCGAATGAACCAATATATATGTTGGGTTTTTTTTTTCTTCTACCAGAGCAATTCTTTATGGTTTAAGCACATGTGAGTATTGAATCTCATATGGTTTCGTTGTATACGACACCGTAAACGATCAGTTACTGAAGTGTAGAAAGCATTATTTTCTCTAGGGTGGCTAGTTGGAGACAGGGGCCACATGCCAAAGTAAATAAATTTCGATGGAAAAAGAGCTGTCAAAGGGAATTTTATAGCGAACGCCAAGTTATGAAGTGAAGATCAAGGGGAAGATAACGTGTTGCGATAAAACTACTTAGCAATATTATTTCTTATTGGACGGATGGATGGAACGCAGAGAGCTGATACACAGTTAACAACAGCCAAGTTTCTTTGAAAAACGGCACCCTTGCAGAAAATATTGCACGCAGTACTCCCATCGAATAATCTTCTTTTCTTAAAAGTAATCAAAGCTCGAACGATTTAACGACCACTTTGTCGCTAGCCAGTAAAGCACGAGGGACCAAAAACCTGGCAACGCTGCTATCCAACAACCAATATTTTCATAAAACAATTTTAACAAAACAACCTTAAAACTTGACGCAAGGGTTGAATTTTGGTAGAGATACTGAAGGCAATGCCATCACATGTAGGATCTTGACGACTGGGAAGTATTGGAAAGATTCAAGTTGTTTGCATGTATTTTTATCCCCCCAAGAACATGTGCTTGTGCAGTTGTTGCAAGCTTGTTGACTTGGGGATATCACAATTTCGCACTAATTCGTAAAGTATTTATCAAAGAAAGGTTAAGAACCATCTATTAGATCCAGTATTGCTGATATTGCATACATATGTACACACACACTGCATATGTAATATTTTATACTTTTATATTGGAAGTCTATTTACGTGAACATTGTGCATAAACATCAAAGTGGAAGATTTTGATTCAACACGTCCGCATGCAGTGTAAGATTTTTGAATAAGTCTGCAGTAAAAGAGATATTGTAATATTGGATACTCCTGTGTTAGATAGTTTGATAGTGAATATTAGATATTATAATAACTTAATTGGAAAATTGTCGTTCGATCATGTTATATTATGCATCAGCAATTTCGATGAATAAAGTTGTTCAATATGATCTCAATGCAGTCAAAAATACTGAATTTTGTCTAATTTCTAAGTATTTGTATGCCCCGATGTGATTTTATTGACATATCTCGTCAGCAATAAAATGACAATATGATCATCATCATTGATCATTTGTATTATTTTCTCATCAAATTAATGTATAAACGCTTATTTCACTATTTGGACTGTTGGCTTCGATGTCTATACAGGATGTACCGAAAGTCAGTTGCCAAATTGACAGGGTTTGTAGCCAGTGGTATGTGGAGTAAAAAATGGCCAAAGAACATGTGGGCACAAACGTCTATTTAACAACATATTTACATGGCTGCCCCTTGATATTTTCATTTGGCAGCTGACTTTCGGTACACCCTGTATATACCCATTCACGGCCCATCTTTTCTTAGTGAATTAAACCATATTTTGTGTTATTACAGGTTGTGCGTGAACTATTTACTTGTAAATTTAGATAGGAAAGATAATCTCGCATTAACCTAAGCGTTTAAGCTGACAGCTACTAAGAACTTTATTAATAACAGTTAATGAGCGGACATTTATGGAATTGCAAAAGTAATATTTTTTAATACCATCAGATGTGCCTTAATTAGGTAATTATCGAAACAAACATTTCAATTTTCAAAATAATCATCCACATTTTGACAAGCAATAACGATAACGAAAAATTATGTTGTCATTTCTGGCGAGATAATCAATAAAATGAACTTGATTGCCAATTTAAACATTTAGAAGTTCAATTTAGAAGTTTGTTTTAGAATACATTGAAGCTACATTGAAAAATATAATTTTGAAAAATAAATTTTATTACATGCCAAAATCTTCAAATCAATGAAAACTTTCCAACATTTTCTCTGTTTTAATAGAAAACAAAGCTTGTAATTGATACAAAATCTTTCAACATACTTATGCACAATATCGTCAGAAAGTGCTAATATTCTGCTAAACAAAACAAGTATTATTAATACCTTAGACTATTAATTTTGAATTGTTTACCATCTGCTATTTAAATAATGTCATTTAAACAAAGGACAACTTCTGGTGTTTACGTTCCAATGCACCCAAGTTCGTCTTATTTAGTGGACAAAGAAAATAGAAAACACGATTTTGTTCGAGATAATTGAGATTGGCAGCGTACGTGCGAAGTGCATTTGCAGTTGACTCGAGTTTCAGAATGTTCTAAATATTCGGGATCTGCCGATTTCCATTGTGTGTGCTCACCGCAAACGATTGCAGGAAGAAGGTCAAAACTGCATCCAACAATACAATCGCTGCACACTGCCATCGAGGACTATTTGCGCAGCCAATTTTTTGTCCAAATAAACCTGAAAACATGTTCATGGTTGCTGCCTTTCCGCGTCTAATGTTCCCATGTGAGCGCAGGCGTTCTGTCATTGGCTGAAGCCACCGAGTTAATATCTCTAACACCCTCAAATAGCTAGGTTGAGGTTTAATAGCTCTTCTTTAAGCTCTGCTTCTAAGCAATTTCAAGTATCATCCAGGTTTATTGGAGAGATCAATACAAAAGTTATTCAAAGAGTTATAAAAACCCCTCGCGCTTCATGTTTATAGACGTGATGGCCACAATTTATAACGAAAACCGTCACACCAACGTGCCCTGTCAATGCAGCTGAACAATTTGGGCAGGGGAAAACGCACCTACCATTTTTTTTCTTTTGCGATAATTGAGTAAACAAATTTTTATATTATCGTCATCTGATGCTACAAGGCTGTTCGCTCAAATCAAATTTCTATGCAGTGCTAAGGCATATCAAGACGTTTTAGGTGTCATTGGCTCTGGAAAACGAAGCCAGCAAAACCAGAAGCATCAAAAACTGGTCAACTTTAATTTTGAGGTTATGTGGACAACGTCGATGTTAGGCATGTACAGAACCTCGACTATAATACGAGGAAGAAAGAAGATACAGGAGCATAGCTGTACAGGTACTATCTTGCAAGTGTTTTAACGTAGCACTACATGTACATCTACACTGTAGGACTGTATAGTAAATGACGCCATCATCAGAATTTAACAAATGACGTCATCATAAAAATTTCAATGTTTGACGTCATCATAAAATTTGCAATGTCTGATCTCATTATTATTTCAATAAGTGGCGACATCAAGATTTTAATGAAGGATGTCCTCAGAATTTAAAGAAGGACGTCATAACAATTTAACTGAAGGATGTCATCAAAAATGCTTAAAGAATAACGTTATCAGAAAACTCAAACTATATCCCCTTAAGTCGTACGCGTGGTAAGACGTAGTTCTACGTCAAAACAATACAATTTAAACATGTATTGAAAGTTCTTGTGTTTTGTAACATTTCTATGAGACGTTGGAAATATTCAATGTAATCTAACTTTTGTTTTCTTTTTCTTTGCTAAGTATGGTTTAGAGATATCTACAATTAATAATTCAAATATGATTTGTTCTTAAAATTACTTGTACATTTTATATCAGTTTAACAAAATAATGTTATATTTCAGTAGAATGCATGGGTTTGATTTAAAGTCCGATAGGCTAGTCCAATGTATAGAAAAATATACTATGAATTCCTGAACATGTTGTGATTATCAGCAATACAAAGCAATAAAAGCATTATGGTTTCTCAGCTTTAAGACATATTTTGGTAAAGACTCATCCTAATACTTTCAGATGCAAAATTCCATACGTTGTCTTATTTGTACCCTAAGAAATACAATGATGATATTGACGTATAAACTGCAGTGAGCACACTTTGACAATGCACTTTTTTAAATTGAATTGTCGCCGATTTTCATTACATTCTCATATTTTACACATTGAAGAATTTTCTTCGGAGCGCACTGTTTGCTCAGACCTATTGAATTTGTGTTATTTTACATTTCAAACACCGTTCTTTCCTTTCTTCAGGCGTCTACGGTGGCTTTCAGAGAAAGAAATCGATGATTTTCGGGTGCATTAGTTGAATAGTGCAATTTAATTGTGAGCCCGATTAGGTCCCAATGGAGTACAATAAAGCTCAGAAGTGCATTTCATAAAATTTTCAAGTCAAACAAACAACCCCAATATGTAAAAAAGCTGCCAATATCAAATCCATGGCATCCTGAAAATGCGTAGTTGCACGAAAAGTATTTTTTAACATTTATTTCGATTGAAGTTCGTAAGAATTATGCGAGATAGCATGTCTTACAGAACTTACAAAAATCGTGATGTCATTAAAACATGCACTGTTAAGTTCATTCTGCTTACGTAATGAGTGCATTTATATCCATTAGAGCATCCATGGAAATGGAATCTAATTAAACAATTTCAAAAGAGGTATAGCATGGTTTTATTTGAATATTTGCAAGTATGTTCAATAAGAGTGCTAGAAATACATATTTAGTGTTTAGAAAAATAAAATACTGGTATTTTAATACCAGCCGTTTTCACATTTAACATATACATGTACGTGTCAATTGAGTTGAATAACATCACAGTAGCATCATAAAAAGTTATCACGGTTTTAATTAGTTCTCCCAAAAACACGCTGATAGAACCAGAAAAACGAGGAAACGCTACAATATTTGAGTCAAATGATGTAAGTAGAGTCAAGAAAAATCTAATAAGTCTGTGGCTGAATTTTTATCAAAGCGATCCGACTTTAAATCCTAGTCAGGCAAAATACGTTTCTTGGGAAACCAATTTTGGTGTGCAGATCGAGTAGGTCCATCAATATATTCAAAGCAGTCATGCGCCATATACATGTACATGCATAATAATATGCCGTATTTTCGAAAAATACTTTTTCAGCAATATATATTTGAAAGGGCCTTTTCAGAAAATATTTTATTCCAACTTCTATAAATTAGAGTCGCGGACAACGACGAGTGTCAATATGGAATCCTCATATACTATCTATATTTGTATTATTCTGAATACGCCCACAGAGTCATTGCTCTACATAAACCACATGACTTTCAGAGAATCGAAGGGAATATACAGGACATGTCTATTGATATTCCGTTACAAATGCATTTCTTGACAAGGCAATTCATGTGTGCATAACATCGTACAGTATATCATGCTGTAAATGCATGCACTCGTATTCGATATATTTCGGGATATTTGCATGAACGTCCACAATGTTTAAGTTCAATCTTGGAAAAATACGATGTGTAAGTTGCAGTATACAAGAACTGCATGTTGCAGAAATCTTATGGTCATTGGGATGTGAGACGGCTTCCCCACTGTCTCACATGGGATATTTTCACAACCAAACCATTGTGTAAATGATCATAGTATTTCAAATGTACTTTCAGGTGTATTCTGATATATTTCAGTTATATCACGTAAATGAAATATCTTTCATACTTCAGTACAATAAGATTTAGGTATAATAATGCATTTGGGAAAAAAATCCTCAAATTACATGAAACTGCACATCCTTGAAAGTAGATTACGCCATAGTAGTAAATCGGATTACTTTTCAACGCCCACAAAAAGATTAAGAAATTAAAAGCCAATTAAAATGCGCAGCGAAATTAGTCTGATCAGATTGCACATAAAATTGCACTACTAAATACTGTGATATATTGAAAAAATGTGTTATCAACTTTCCAGAGTTGATTTCCCGCATCTAATAAGATCTGCGACCGCAGAATAATTCTTCAAGAAAATCAGTTCCATCTATAAACTTTGATTTCAAGCATCAAATGACGCAAATCTTAAAAGATTTTAAAGAGTCCTCTACGATGGTTTCCTTTTCCATCTCCCTTAAAATTAAACCATGCGACCTTGACATTTCCCGGCAGTCAGGCATTGCCAGGTAATCAACATTTAGCCAAACTTTGATGAAAAAAACTTAAATTTCAATGGAACGTTTCCATAATATGCAAACCGATGCCATCAACGCCTTGCACAAGCTCAATTAATGTTTTGTTTATTACATTTCCAGAGATATCCACTTGAAAGATCGCAGCCTCATTCATCAGTCCTAAACAAATTGATTAATTCAATAAGAGAAGATGGATGAAAATGGCCTACAGACGCGTTGGATGCCGAATGAAAATTAACCTCAGGGCAAAAGAAGAAATTCAGGAAATGAATTAACCCACTGTGAATAAACGAAGCAGGAAGCACTGCACATACGCCAGAAACGTCGTACAAATTCCAAGAAAACTACGTAGACATTGCATCAGCGAGGAATTAACTCATGCAGAAATACGATAAATATACTTATTATGCGAGCAATGCAAATGCAATGCATTTAATTAGAAAAGCAATCATAATTTGATACGATTCCAACAAAAATTGTATATGATATACTCCGCTCAGACTCACTTAAAACGGTTTGACGAAATCTGGTGGATGTTATCACAAAAATGTCATGTATTGTTTCTGCGAATGTTTTACATGTTCCGTTCTGTTGGGGTAATACAGGGCATGAAAAGCAGAAAGCTTTTGGGAAGAAATCGATACAAATGCATCGTGTATACTTGGCCGCAGCAGTGCGCTGAATGTCGCCCAAAAACACATATCAATGCATAAAGATAATAAATAACATCTGCAAAGTCTGTATATAAATGTTTATGTTATAATGTTACTAACTGATCGAAGTACTCTTCGAGAATAAGAT
The DNA here is from genome assembly GCA_034697705.1 of Ommatoiulus sabulosus. Classification (NCBI taxonomy): domain Eukaryota; kingdom Metazoa; phylum Arthropoda; class Diplopoda; order Julida; family Julidae; genus Ommatoiulus; species Ommatoiulus sabulosus. The sequence continues at coordinate 841 of JAQGAO010000123.1, read as the reverse complement.
GAGATGTTTTCCGATGCTTAAAAAAACCTGCTATGGAACTTGTTTTGAATGCAAAATTTGATATACAGTAATGCAACTCGTGGTTATGAATGTTGAACATGTGGTACATGTTTAACGTAGAAACATTAATTCATTTGAAATAAACTTATTTGTATGAAATTACCAAAAAAGAGTTCTCCCACTTTTTTGGTAATTTCACACAAACTTAATACATAATACAAACTTAAACTACAATGTGTTGAAACTTTGAACATATTTTAGAGTAACTTGTTTTGTATGAAAAAATAGATATACATTATTACACCTCGTGACTCTGAATGTTGAACATGTAGTGAATGTTAAACGTATTGTTTGACGTGGAAAAATGAAATCACTTAAAATCAACTTATTTATATAAAATTATCAAAAAAAAGAGTAATCCATCTTTTTTAGGAAATTTTATACGAACTTTATATATAATACAAACTTAAACAACAATTACTTGATGAAGTCGATTGATTTAACCACTATAATATGAAACAGAGTAATTTTCCCATTTTTTCACTCAAAATATTAGTATACAGTCTTTAATCTAGCTCGTCAAAAAGTTTTTTTTTAATATGTTTAAAAAAAATTAAACGTCAGATTACTGAATTAAGAAGTTTTTAAAAGAGCTAATGGCACAATATTCCCACATTTATGCGCGTATAAAATGCAAGCAAATGGAAAAAAATATTTCAGAGACAAGTTAGATTTATCAATATTTTATATGGTGTTTGTACAAACCACTTCTTTTAAAGTCTTTGTAGGCATTTCAAACGATTCAGGCTAATGTAGTGAAAACGAATAACATCTTTTTTTT